>VXAY01004260.1:649788-733654 GCA_013399855.1 Oxyruncus cristatus
ACATTTAACACCCCGTGTGCGTATCCAGGCGGTGCGTGCGGGATCTTCTCCCTCCCCTCCCGTGTCACCGGGATGCTGCGCGGGTGACCGAGCACTGGAACAGGTTGCCGAGAGAGGTTGTGGAGTTGCCCTCTCTGGTGATAGTCAGGAACCGTCTGGACGCAATCCTATGCCGTGTGCTCTCGGATGACCCTGCCTGGGCAGGGAGGTTGGNTCCAGGCGGTGCGTGCGGGATCTTCTCCCTCCCCTCCCGTGTCACCGGGATGCTGCGCGGGTGACCGAGCACTGGAACAGGTTGCCGAGAGAGGTTGTGGAGTTGCCCTCTCTGGTGATAGTCAGGAACCGTCTGGACGCAATCCTATGCCGTGTGCTCTCGGATGACCCTGCCTGGGCAGGGAGGTTGGACCAGATGACCCGCGGTGGTCCCTTCCAGCCTGACCGATCCTGCTATTCCCTGTGCTCTGCCTCACGGCGGGATGCGCTGGGCCAGGGGTTGCCGCAAAGCGGGAGCACAAAGCCTTCGCTGTCAGTGAGGCGTGTGCTGCAGACAACAGATAGCCACTGAAGAAAAGCAAATGGGGGCTGTTCACGGAAACGCGATAACGCTGGCGGACGTGGGATATAAAACAGTCGCAGCTCTTCAGCACCTGAGCTGCCCTTTTTTAAAAAAATCCATTAAAATGATGCTTCCCGGAGGAAAACCAAAAATTTGAGGACATTACTTGGTATCCCCAAAGGAACTAAAGAGCTACCTTTTACTTACCTCTGCAGTGAGGGAGATGGCAGGGAAAGCAGGTGCATTACTGGCAGTGAGAATAAAACTTCTTGTAGAAGAGAAAGCAGAGCAATTGAAGAAATTCAGAGAATCAAGTGGCTGCCTGTGGTGGCCTAGGATTTGGAAAAGTATCTAGTGTGGTTTTAAGTGGGACTGGCTGAAGAAGAAAATTTGAATGGGAGACTTTTTTTTCCTTGTAGTGCCATGTGAATCAGTAAGACTTCAATATAAGGATCTACAGAAACTTGGAGTGAGTGATGCAAGCTTGTGTCACTAACAGAGTTGTAATTTTGCTGATGAGGTGGTAGGACAACCATCTGTTTTAGTCATGTGCATCATAATCTTATGCTAGGTAGCAGAAAACATGTATCTGGAACACTTAACTCTTCTTGGAGGAAGGGTCTCAATTTGCTTGCTTGGACAGGAGACCATGTCTACATGGAGCTTTTATCATAATGGAGCTACAGCATGGTAAGGATTCAGGAAAGTATTTTTGAGTCTCCTTTTTTCCTTTATTGTTGGCTCACAGACCAGTAGTGAAGAGAAGAAAGTATCTTCTTAGAAGGTTTAGAAAATATGTGATTTAGTGGCTCTGAGAGTTACTGGTGGATGTTTAAAATAGAGTAAATGAAAAATCAGATTGTTTTCATATGGTCATAGGTGAGGAAAAAAAAAAACATCTTTTTTTAGGGTATTTTAATTTTACCATTCTTCCTCATTGTACTTTGGACAGAGAATCTTGCAAGCTAAAGGCATATGGTTTTCAATGCTTTACTTTTAAATCCAAAGTTAATAGTAAATGAGACCTCAGGAAGTCAGTTGTCACTTATTGTAAGACTGTACGCAGATTTCTTACGAGGAGTTTTTCTGATGTCACTCCTTTCCTGCGTTCCCACTCTCTTTACCGTGTGAATTTCTTTAACCATACTCAAAGACAGCTTTCCACTAAAAATGTTTAATTGATTGTAAAAAGGTTTTTTGTTAGGTTAATAACCATTTAATTAAGACTTATTTGTAATGCTTCTTTGCTTCCTCCTTTCTCTTAGTCTCTGGTAGGTTTTTCATGTGTCATCATAGCAGTGCGGTTTAAGACTGTGAGCAGTTTGAACAATAGCATAGAATCTGTTGGAAAGTTAGACAATATGTAAAAACTGGAAAAGGAAACTGTGTTCTTAACACTTACTGAGAGTAAGTTGCTGTTCTCATATAGTTACAGTTAAGCTCAAAGCCTGTAAGCAAATACTGTGATTCTATGAACAACCACTTCAGGAAGCTGTCAGTTTTGTCTTTCTGTTGTCAATGATTTCTGTAATAGACCATGGTGCTTCCTTATTAATATAAAATTGTACACCCCTTCATCTAATTTCCTTAGTATTTCCAGAATTTTGCAATTGTCATGGTAATCTCTTTTCAATTACGTTAGTGTTACCCATAGAGAAAATCTGAGGGAAAACTAATTTTGATTCTTGTCTTTTGAGGGCAGACGGGAGCAGAGGGAACGCAGGGTGAAATGATTATTTTGTAAGAGGATTCAGCCTCACCAGGAAGTGCTGGCTGTCCAGAACATGCCTGCTTGTCCTCAGCGGCTGAATTTCAGTTCTTTGCACTGAACAGCTGTCATTGACAAGACCATGCTAATACCCGTTTTATTCCTTTTTGAGTTGTCAGGCTCTGTGGGCTTCCTTAGTTAAGAACTGTAGTAGCTGTTGTCTGAGATGTCTCTACTTCATCTCTTTTGTTATGTTTGTTGGAAAATTGGATTATAATGTTAGAAAAGGGTTGTAATATGCGGTGGAGGGAGGGCTTTATGTATATGCCTGGGATTACTTTGACTCTTGCTTTCTTTTCCAGTTCAGAGGAGTTGTGAGAATGTCAGTTACTTTGGCAAATTATTGCTTTATGAAGGTTCATGGGCCTTTACGTAGCATCAAGTACTTGAGCTGGTGTCATCATCACAGCTGTTGGTTCCTGTGATAGCACTGATCTGGTGATGGTATACCTGGGACAAGATCAGGTACAAGAGACCTGTGGTTCTTTCTGTTCTGTCACCTGGACTGATTTGTCTGAGCTGGCTAAGCTGATCGAGCAGCTTGTAACTGCTGAAGGGGGAGATCTCCCTCCTGCAGCCTTCCCTTTACTGACAGTGACAAGTGCCTGACCCCTCAATGTGGCAATTTAACAACAACAACAAAAAAATCCAGCTGAAAAAAATTAGTTTTCTGCAAACCTGGGAAGATGAGTTGCATCAAGAAGGAAATGGATGAGTGCAGTGCTGGAGAAAGAGAAAGGGGAGAGTTGCTGGGGAGGAACATAAACACCTTCTTGCTAGTCATGAGTTGTCAGGTGAGCTGAGTTGTGTAGCAGGACTTTGTGTTCAGGGACTTTGAAAGTAGTGCATGGTGAAGTCTTGCTTCCAGGTAGAGCACTCTGTACAGAAGTGATGCTGGCATGTATGATGATGGGAAAGGAGAAAAAGATGCAGTGTGCAGTTGGGAGACTTTTCTTGCTATGTTAGCTCTTTGATTCATGTTTGCAACCTGGCATCTGGTTAGAATCCCATTTTCCTTGGAAGTCAGTTTTTTTGGGTACTATTTTAATAGAATAGAAGCGTGAGTCTTGCCACTGATTTTTAGGGAACTATGCTGTTCACTCTGTGAAGATACAGCTTAAATCTGATGCTGAATGAGAGTAGGACAGAAAAAAACCCCTTCAAAATACATTAGCTTACGTACATTGAAGAAGGGATAGGTATGTTATGCTGTGATCAGTGTAGTGAAGTCCTAGAATAGTACTATATCTTGGCAACTGTAAGTGCTGAAACTTCTATTGTATCTTTGTGTTGGATATTTCCCTGATGTTCCACTAGCTTTCTTTTTCAGTCACCACTGCACATTTAATCTTTCTTCATTTTTCTGTAGCTCGTGTATTTTGTGTTTTTGGTGTGTTACAGAAGAGCAGGGCTTCCACCATTCTGTTTCTCTGTCTTATTTTTTAGTCCTCTTCTCCCCCACAGGTAACTCCGTACTGCCTGCTCTTGATGTGGGTGGGATTTTGCAGCAGCCAAGCAGTGGGAAGCAGTGAAAGGGTTGTCTTCTGCACTCCTGAGCTTGTGTAGTTCCCTGTAGGCGTCTCGGGCTTGCCCTGTGACACTTTGTATGGGGTTGAGTCATGTGGTGCTGAGGTTCTTACTTACATCGTGAAAGAGCTTTCCTCTGCTTCCTGGATAATTTAAGAGGTGGGAAGTGGAAGGCAAATCATGAATGGTGGTTTGCGAAAGATGGTGGAAGACTGGTGGCCGTTAGGCTGCGTGTCAGATGCTTGCTCAACCACTCTGACAATCTCAGCTAATCCTCGTGTTTATACATTCTTTGCCCTCTTTTCCTACACAGAGAAAGTTGAGCTCTTTGGCTTCAGTTAAAAACATCACCATGCTCGAGGGGAAAAGTATGGGAGTATGAAGTACTAAGTGTAAGGTGGGATAAGGGAGTTTCTGGTTCTTTAGACTTTTGATAGTAGAGAAAGTCTTGGTTTTCCTTAGAGAAAATTGGGAAGGTGAAATATGAGAAGGAATTACTGTTAGGTAGTGCCAAAAATAAGGCTTTATTGAGAGCATTAAAACTGATGTTAACTCTGTGCAGTTTTGTTTCAGCGAACACTTGACTTCATCTATTTCTGTTCAGTATTATGGAGGTATTTACCAAGGATTTGTGTTCTTTGGGGGAATAAATGACAAAAGACATCTAACTAGATTGGTTAATTTGGTAAACAACTAATTTGGATAGGCTTTAGTGTATTAACTAAACTGTTTTTGTTACTCATTCCTCATCTTTATCTGAAGGGATGAATAGTTCTCAATGTCTTATTTCTGGAAAAGTGTGAATTAGTAAGGAAAATATTTAAGACTTAGTGCAGCATTCCTGATAGTTCATAAATCTATTGCAGGAGCTGATAAAAATCCAGAAATGCACTGTTGTTATAAGATTGCATGAATTAAACTCTATCGAATTTTGATTCAGTAGTTCGAACAGACACTGAAATAGTCTTAAAATTAACCAAAAAAGTGCTAGTCTTTGACCTTCCTGTTCTTTCTGTTGGAAGGCAAGAGAGTTTAAGAATCTTAATTTCCAAGAATTGAGAACAAACATTCTTATGACTTGCTGTAGAGAAAACAAAACAAAAGCCCTAAAATGTAAAACTTTGCATACATTATCTTTGTACTACTTGCATCTTACAGTGATATGGGGAGATTTGAGTCACTGAGGAGTGCGTAGTTTCATTTTTTGATTTGTTTGTTTCAGTAAGGAAAAGATCAAAGGAAAGTGGAATTCCCTTTATGTATCTGGATATATAGATGAAATGCTGTGTGTCTGTCTTTCAAGCTACTGAAGGTACTCCTCATTAATCTAGAACTATTTTTAGAAGCCTAAATTACTTCAGTTACAAAGTCATCTTGATTATTGGAGTCCTGCTAAATCCTTAGTGTTTGCAGTGAAAATTATCATATGATGTTTGGTTACTGAAAATACTACTTGGCTATGTATGTAGCCTTCATCTGGCACACTTTATTCATCTCCCCAACTGTCTCTCACCAGTGTAAAAAGAAAAATTTTTTTTTTTTTTTTTGCATTGTGGATAGATTTAGAGTTTTTTCCAGTGATTCAGCATTTTGTTAAATGTTTGTGGGTAAAGAGTTGGAGGTACACTGGGAAACTTCATACTCCTAGTCATTATTATGTGTAACTATCAATTACAACTTTTCTGTTGGAGTCTCTACTGCTTGACTAATTTGGCATGTTGTTTAAATTTTTAAAATAAATTAATAATCCTAACTGTTTCTTATTTTCATTCCCACTGGAGAAAAGCTACCTAAAGTGAGATGTTATGTGAGTCATTTTGCCTGAGGTTACCTTGATTGTTGACTGGTTCTTCTTGGGTCCAGTTCAGTGTAAGAGGGGCAGCTGGATTAAATACCTCCTTACTGTAAAGCCTGGAGGAAGTATGAGGGCTGCTTCCCGAAAGCCACCAAAGCTGTTTGCACATTGTAAAGAAGCTGGCATACTGAGCTTAACAGGAATAACAGTGTATTAAACTCTCAGATAATTACGTAATTTTTTTATTACCACTTTTAGAATTGCTACTTGCTGTTTTGTCTGCATCTGATTACTAATAGCAAATGCCAACTTCACTGACCAGTTTTAAAGACTCAGAAGCAGAATTCGTCTTCTGCCCGTTAATGACCTCTTTTTTCCAAAACTCTGATCATTGACCTTCCTCTCTTACTTAATTGCTTGTAGTAGGTACTTTAGACACAATGCCAGAATTTATCTTAAGCACTTTCTAGTTTCAATCCTCTACTAAGCTTTCAGTTTAGAGCAGCCTTTACTCATTCATATCCCTTCAGCAAGAGTGTCTCAAGCTACTGCTCAAATTTTTGTCTCTTATTTCTCTCGGTATTGGTGTAATCAAAGTGTATAATCTTACAAATTACAAGGAGTTTTGTGTGGTCCTCCAGGTCATGATTTGAGTGGTACATTTGCTCTTTAAAATAATCTCCAGGTTGATACTGTGTGGTGTGAGTAATCGTAGTGTGGTCACAACTACAGGGTTTTTCCCAGTTGTCCCAGAGACCACACTATCTGCTGATCTGCTCTACTGCACGTTATTTTAAAAGGGTATTCACAAAATCTGCCTGGTCATGCAGGGCTCATCTGTGTAGGCTCCCTGCTGGAGAGAACTTCTCTCTTACCTGCTGTAGTAGACTGCTGCTTTCATTTTGCTCTGCACAGTCTGTGGAGGTTAGTCTTGGTAGTTAGATTTAATCATTACTGTGCAACATGGCCGTCAAGGGGGGGAAGTATAAAACCTAAGGTGTGGGAGAAGGTATTTGGGAGTATTAACTGTATGTATTTTGATTTGGGGAGAACTTGTTACCATTCTGAGAGGTGTTCAGAACGAGGCTCATTGGGAAGCAATGCCTCTTCAGCCTTTTCACTGCTAAATGTTTTATAGATTATATTCATCCTTCATTTTTCTTTAGGAAGAACTTACTGGTCTTTCCATTCTGCCTTGTGCTGGAATATTTGTCAGTTTTTTCCTTTAGTACCATATGTTTGCATAGGTGTTGGCTTCTGACTCTTCAGATAAGATCTGAAACAGATCCTAGCCTTCAACTCTGCTAACACAGTTTGTCTCTAGCATTTTCATGGTACTGATAACAGCATGAATATTCTTCAGTGTGTTTTATCTGGTGTCCATGATAGCAAGCATATTTGTTTCTGACACAGTTAATATTGTAATAATTATCTTTGAAGGCCCCCAGCTTTCCCCATGCCTCTTGAAAGGAATGCGTATTTTCTGTGCCTGCATAGAGTGGTCTGAAATATGAAAATTTTAAATGAACTGGAATGGATTTAATTTAGGTAACTATGTTGTAGTTACTGACTTTGGATACTACAAGACCATGAGCTTAGCATAAACTCGAGTATAGTATGTGTACAGGGTTAATGCTTTGCTTGAGTGTAGGCGATTGAGAGCCTGTCTTTCATTAGTGACGTACTTTTTATCTTGTTAGATGAATCATCTCTCATTTTTTTTACTTGATTTCAGGCTTGACAAGAATGTATTCACAGGTGTTTCATATTGTTTGACTAAATAAAATTCCATGTCAAGTTGAGAAGCTATCTCAAAGCACTTGTGTAGCTAGCCTCTGGGATTCTTTGCCATTAACAGTCTCGGTGATATTTTATCCAGACTCAAAAGGGGGAAATTGTTGTTAATCTGCTAACTTGTAAAGGGAATATTGATCTTCATAGCTCAAGGCAGAACTGGAGAACCTGCTGAATTTTAGCAAGAAAAACTTTCCTAACACTGATTACTTAATCTCTGGTGCTGCTTTCTTAGCACACAATCGGTATTGCATTGCTCTGTTCCACTACAATAGGTTCCATTGGTCATTACTGCAGTGAACAATTCTTTAAGCTTTGCACTAAAGACTCCTAAAAATCTTTAACCTAATTCATATTTTTTCCAAATGAAGTCCCTATATGTCAAGTAGGTATTTATATGTGGAAAACCTAGGATGACATAAAACTAAAAATACTATTTTTCTACCAACAGATTTTCCTTTCCTCTTTCTTACTTCGGTGTACATGTAGTCAAAGATTTTGACACTGTGTTGTATGAGTAGACAGTTGGCATTTAATTCTATTCCCCAAGCTAATGGTACTTTCCAAAAAGTGAACACTAAGTATGAATAAGGTTTGCTGGTGCTATCTGTGTGGAGTTCAACAAATTAACTTTTTAAGCATCATGAAATTACAGCAACATCAATCAAGAAGCACATAAAAGCTTTGTTATGAGTTAAACAGGTAATAGAAATTAGTTTCTTTTCATAAGGAGGCTTTAAAGTGATGGAAAAAGTCATGATATGGATACTTCACAATCAAGAAGCACAAGATATTGTAGTTTAAGTTAAATGTTGATTAAATGCTGTTTGTTTCATTGCTGCAAATATTTCAGTAGCTTATGGTGCACCAAAAGCTGCATCAAAAGTCATTGAATTGACCTTATTGAAACACAGTCACTGAATTGACTTTATTGAAACATTCCTAAAAATTACTGAGCTGACAAATTGAACCAATTAATTACATTAAGTAAAGTTGCTATACAGAATTATGTTAGGAATTTCATATAAGACATGGAAAGCTGTTGTCCGTCCATGTTCCAGAACTTAGTATGTTGTGGATGCGGTGTGAGTGAGGACAACTGACACTCAGGAGGCAGTAGGATGAGAGGGGGATGTTAGGCTTCTCAATCCCTAAAGCTTGCTGGGCTTGGATTTTAAAGTAGTTTGGCCTCCACCATACTCTAGTACAAACTCTGCCATATATTCTCTCTCCCTGAATTATGAGGCCCTGGTAGGATGTGGCTGTTGCTGAAGTCCTAAGTTTTGCCTGTAGCTTCATCATGATGGGTGTCAGAAATAGAATATTTGTTATAATAATAATGATTATGGTTTTTACCTTTGGAATTACAGTCCTCTAAAACATCATACAAATTGTATGTTCCACACTAGTTTGTAAATCTCTGATCCATTCCTTATAGGTGGTAGAGCCTGCAGGTAGTTTGCATGTGAGCTACCTTCCTTTTGAGGCACTCAAATCCTGTCTCACTCGCTCTTTTCTTGCCAGGTTCTCTCTTCTGGGTTTGGTAGTCCTTGTTTGATTGACCTTTTTAACACAGTTTATTATATCTTAATGTTCTTGCCTTGATTTCCAGTCACCTGCGTGCTGCTACAAGTTAGAGCTGTTGTATAGTTAGTTGTAGGTAATAAGTTAGAAACTTGCTGTTTTGAGTTGATAGTCACCCTTGCAGGACAAGCAAGTGCCTTTCAGGGCCATTAGTAGATTTTCTATTTAAGGGGCTAGATCAACAGAATAATGAAAGGACAGTATACAGTAGTAACACTGGGAATGTAAATCGTAGTTTATCTAATGAAAGTCATGTCCTAAGATGAACTTTGGAAATGATTGAACAGAAAAAAAACAAGTTGTGGGGTTTTTTTTCTTGTATGTAAACAAGAATGTGTGCATGGTAATCTGAGATATCTTTGAGTGATGCTTTCTATCATTTGGAGAATGATACTGGTTTTACCAATAGTTATGCTAGAGAAGTGAGATTCGAGGAATAGTCATGTGGGCAGATTAGACTTAAACACAGGTCAGAATATATCACTGGAAGCTGATTAAACTCGAGCAAATACATTATCAGTTACCTTTGAAAGAATACACTGACGAAGTTTTGGAAGGGTAGTCTGAAACGAACTGTGCCCAAAGAAATTGCCCATTTCAAACTATGAAAAAAGCCTGAGGCCTGAAAATCCATGGAAAATGACAATTTGGGAGTAAGGAAGGGTTTGTTTTTTTCTTTCTTCTCACTGTGTGGTACACCACAGCTCTGGGTCTTGATCCAGAAAGATGACGGCTCTGAAATTGTTTCTGAGGTGACCTGCCTGTACCTGCTATAATGCCACTTTACCACTAAGTGCCTGTAGCCTTGTGTATGATTGCTAATTAAAGGTTTGCTGACTTGATTTTATATCTATATATGATAGGTATTTTGGGAAGCATCTTATTGCTGTTATTTGGCCAAACCTGGCATATTATTTGTCTGATCTTACTTGTTTGTTTTTTTTCCCTTGACATTCCTATTCTACATCAGGAATGGCTAGTTTAGCCATCCAGGTCACAGTGTTCCTAACTGTACACAATATGAAAATGAGTATTTCTTTAAAGACTGTTTTTTTCAGTATGCACAGATAATTCCTTTGTCTTTTTTTCCAGTGTAAGATATAATGCTTTCACGTCCACTTAGAGGTAGAAATTTTCTAATTCTCAGGTTGTATAAGCACTGAACTCCATGGATTAAATTTTAATACCAAGGGAGCAGAACATAAGTAGACCGTATACTTATAGAAGGCTTAAGATACTTGCAGGAGCAGGACTCTCAAACTTCAGGTGTTGCAAGACAAACATCCCATTTAGGTGAGATTGGAGTTAATACATAAAAGTGGCTTCAGTAAGATTATGCAGACATAAACACACATATACTGAAGCATCATTACTCTGAAGGTTTCAACATACTTTTCAGTGTTCATTAAAATAATGCTTGTTTACTGTCTTGTGAAGTTGACACATATCCCTGTCTACTTAAAAGGACAGTGCATGTGTTAGTTATCCAAACATACCAAGCATTTTTGGTTTTCATTTTTTTCTTTATTCTGGGTAGAGAGACTCTGAATAACTAGTTTGGAAATAATATTTATCTAGTGGATTACACAGAAGGCTAAAAGCTGTTTACTGAACCCTTTGATGAAAGGATTTCGTACCAGTAGAACTGTGCCAAGAAAATTTACAGCTACCTGCAATCTTACAATAAATTCTGTATGTTAAGAGGTTGTTTCTCATGCGCAGTGTCAGGTCAAAACATACTGCCTTAGTATGTTTTACTAGGTTTGCTGTTTCCGTAACCCCAAATAGTTAATAAATAATAGCAGAGGACAGAGCAGACAGTGGTTGAAAATACTGAGTAGGAGATCTGCAGAGCTGTAGTGTTGTCTGCTTTCAGAATGAACCAAACTTGAAATGTCTTGTTTTTGCTCTTGTTTGCATATGTCTTTTGACTGTCTGAATTGCTGGATGGTTAGTAAATGTTCCCTGTGTTTTGTAAGCTATGCTTTTGGCCGACTGCCTTGCATCAGCAAAGCAAGCATCAAAGCATCTCAAGCTTTGAGATGCTCTGCTTGAATTGCAAGTTCCTGTTTTCTTTAGGTCTTGTGCGTTGCTCCTGCTGTGTAACCTGTTTTGGCAATATCAGCTGGGTGTTTGTTTTCCAGCTTGTGTAAAGTTTTGAATCATACCAAAAGAACAGAAAAGGAAGAATGCTGATTTTCGGTGATGCATTAGTTTGAGCCTTTACTTGCATTTTTCCACCACGTACAGACGTCAAGGCAGCACTGTGGTTCCCGTCTTGTTCCAGGCCATGCTAAATACATATTTCTCTATTGCACTCCTCTTCTTCCCCAGTTTGCACTGAGGATTTAATCATTAGTCATATTGTTAACAAATCTCTTTAAACAGGCAATCAAAACTGATGTCTGTTACCAACAAGATAAACTTAGTGTCTGCAATAAACTTGACAATCTGTGCTACAATTGTAGAAGGTGGAGTGTCTTAGTGTTAATAACAACATGCTGGTGCTCTTCCTTATGCACGTGTCCTCCTCTTACAGAAGCTTGAGCTTAAATTGAAAGTTTTTAACCCCAAACTTAATCTGATTAAATAATGGTTGATATAATCATATTAATGTTAAAATCCTTGAAGAGGTAACAAGCATGTTCTCCAGAGCATAAATGTTAAGTACAAGCTATAGGACTGGACAAGTATTTGCTAAATGGAATAAATAGTGTGTAAAGTAAATGTAGTGTTTGTTGGCCAGTGGTGACTTGTATTCCTATATACTTTTTTCTAGGGAACGGGTGAAAGGCCTACAAGTTTTGAACTGGAGGCCAGAAAGAACTTGGTTGTACCTTATCTTATAGAAACTGAAGGGTTTTTTTAAGTGTTAGTTTTATTACCTACTTCACTGCAGTCTGTACTTAAAAGGACTTGTAGCCATGCCAAGCCTGGCCAATGTTTATCTCTTACCTGAAACAGAAAACTAGGGAAGGTAAATAAACTAACAAATTCATGTGGCTATATGCTCTCCACTTCTCTACATCACCTGTAAAACAGCTTCTTCTAAGTTCATCTCTCTTATGAAACTGGCTATCACTTCTTTAGTCCTTTAACCTGGTAGACCAGATTGCTTTATTGAAGATAACATAGTGAGTTACTGGAAGTTAAGGCTTGCAGGTAGCTTTTATGTGCTGTGCGTGCCTTCTTAGGTACATTATCACCTTGTTTTAGTTGGACGGTCAAACCTGACACTGCATCTCAGTAGCATGCCGATTTTAGACTAACTACTATTGAGCAGTTTGAAGATACTTACTGGCATCTACTTCACAACAAGTAGAGGTGGCTTGAAAAGTTGCTGTTTTGCTAAGACTATGAAACTAAAATTAAAGAAAAACTTAAAGTTGTGGAGAAGTAGGTTTATTAGAGTACTAGTTAGGGCTGCTTAACAAGTGCAGGCCCTCAAATGTTTTGCCTCTCCTTTAGTCTTGCTGTAGCTGTTGGGCAACAGTTACTGGAATTAATAAAGTAGCATCATGGGCTTTTGACTTCATTTGCCTTAGTACTGTACTTTATTACGATGTTGCTGTAACAAATTAGTAATTTCTGCTTTTTATCATATTACTGGGTATTCCAAGCCTTTCTGGAAAATGCACTACTGAAAAGATAATCAAGGAAAGGCCCAGTGCACTCTCATATACAGAGACTTAATTCTGACCCTAAAATTGTTTTGCATTTTCTTCTTTCCACAAATTGTACTGATTTTAGAGATAATACCATCTAATCATTAGCACTGTATACATTTAGATATAATTGATTCAGTATTCAAGATTGCTAAATTGGTCTTAAAATTAAGTTCTTTTGAAGTCCACTGCAGTAAGTACAAGGCCGCCTTACATTTCAAGGATGCTCAGCTGATGATCAACGTCATACAAATGGAAAAAAGTACAGAGAAAATACAAGTTTCAGGTGCAGGAAATTGATACCACAACCACAAACAGAAAATAACTCCTTCGAGAGCTGGTGCAGAAAGGGGCCAGAGCGCAGATGTGATACAGGTTGAATTATGAGGATGATGGAAGGATGGGCATGAAAAGGGCAGATTATAGGAGAATGTCAGATCATTCTTGGCTGGTTTGATTTTTTTTTTCCCTTTTATAAATAAATACTATGTAGTAGAGGTGATTTTTACAAAATGTAATAATAAACTTATAGTTAGTGAAGTGGAATTTAAGAATGTGATATTTCGGTTTTGGGTTTTTTTGAGGGCTGGCTATGTGAAGCCCTGGCACACAGTGTATTCCAGAACTATAACACTGTAAACATCCCATTGGAACTGTACACAGCATTCTAGCAGGTTTCGTTCTGTTCTCATATGGTTTAGTTCGTATTGGATGTTTCAGATTTGGGGTTTTTTTCCCTTGTTAAGGTAACATCTCTGAAATTTAAAGTACAGGGGGTTTGTGTAGCATCAGCTTCTGTATTGCCAGGCACCACAGCAGTTAAAGATGTGTCACTTGAAACAAAAGAAAAATGCTGCAGTTGAGTAGACCCCACTTAAAACAAATTGCCTGGCATACTTTCTTGGAGATGAAATTCTATGCTGTGTAGGGTGTAGTGTCAGCATATCACAATCTACAGCAGAAGGGTGACGAGCAAGCTGAAACCTTAGAGTAGGGGTGGATAAAAAAAAAAGACAAAAACAGTCAAAAAGCAAACCAACCAACCAACCCCTCCCACTCCCCCGCAGAGTGTGTACTATGCTACATCGTCAGCAGGGCAAGTTGTTCACCGAGTTCTTCTTCGAAAAATAATGTTCTTTAAGTGCTAAAATCACTTGTCAGGAGGCAAATACAAAAAGGAAGGAGATTGTCTGTCCATAGGCAGCTTTTTTTGGAAGCTTCCTCGATTAATTCTCTTCTCCTTGTGTTGTTCTTTGTCTCTAGCTTCAAGGTGGGTTGAATAATGGGGTTATATCACAAACTGTTTCCAAAGACACCTTTGTGCTGTCAGTCTGTTTCAGAACTTAATTGCAGAAGCAGAAATAGGGACAACTGAGAACTAGCTAGCACTTGTTCCAACAAGTCCTTCTAAAAGAAGTGCTTCATTATCCAGCATGGTATTTCTTTACAATTTTCTTTCTGCACTGTAAAATGAAAGCATCTTAATTTAACACAGAATGGGTAAGGCATTACTGTATTAAGAAGACATGCTTAATGTCTTTGCATTAATGGCAAAAATAGTACTTTATCTTACTACTGACATTGGGAATCCACCTTTGTGATAGAATATGGTAATGTATGTTAAATCCATGTAATAACGCAAGCAATGCAGGAAACCTGGAGACTGAAGCTTCAATTAGAAGGATGCTAAAACATGATGGACAGCATATTTCTACATCTTCTAAGTCTGGTACAACTGCAAAACCACCAGCTGCTTAAACTATTTCAATAAACTTTGAATATTAGCTGAAACAGTAAGTTGGTTTTTTGTGAGGCTGTGGGTGAAACATGTTTCCTGGCACTCAAAGAGAGGCCTATTATTAGGAGCTTGCCTGGGAAATATACAGTGTTTGTCTTCTTCCTTAAGGAAGTCTTTCATGTAATTTAAAGTTGAAGTATTTATTTACTTGCCACCTGAGAATACTAAAATTTTAGTCTTTTTTTTCTTTCTTCTTTTCCTATCCCCATCTCTTTTGGTGGTTTTTTCCCCCCCAATTAATTAATTGTGGATATAATAAATGTCTTTTCAGTGCTTACCTAGAGACCTCTGTAGTTGAATGTTTTTGAGGCTTTTCTTGGTTACTACCCTTTGTATTCCTATTGATAAATTTTCCTATTGATAAAGTTGATAAGTTTGCCATTGTTAATTTTCAATTTTTATTAACTACATCTTTCCCAGTGCTTAATGTAATAAAGATTGGTAATCTGCCAGGACAGACTAGAAGGACGGATTTAAAGTGTGTTTACATCAATATCTGACTGCATAATTCACTTTCTTCTACTATCCATCACTTGTACCTAGAGCTGCAAGTTCTTCAAATATTATGTATGCAGGTAGTAATCACTAATTCATACTGTTTCTGGAGGGAAATATTTGAACTTGCATACCTATCTGATTTTACATTTTAAAACCAATTAATTTTATTATGTTAACTTCTCATGTGCCCAATTATTTTCCTTATAATAGAATATCTGTTGTGCATGATCATAAGCCAAAAGTGAAAACTAGAGATTTAAAGCTAAAAAAAAAAACCAACCCTCAAAGGCTCTTCATAAGCTTCAAATAACTATCATAAAATGAGTTTTAAAGACAAAGTGCATATTACTCATGACATATTTTTCTGTTTTTAAAAACAGGTGAACCAAGAGTGATATTTCCAGAATATATTTGCCTTTTTTCCAGATAGAAGATAAATGTGTTAAGCTGTCAGAGTGATTCTGGTAAGAATGTTTTTGTTGCTTCCACAGTGAATGTCATTATATGTATAAGTGTTTGCAGTTTTGCTACTAAAAGGAACTTTCTGCACCATTAGTGTGAATGAGCTTGCTTTGGCTTCCAAGGTCTTATTAGGCATTCACTAAGTGGGGTTTATGTGGGTTCACAGATCACAGAATATTCTGAATTGGAAGGGACCCACGTGGATCACGAAGTCCAGCTCTTAAGTGGCCCGTACACGGATCAAACCCATAACCTTGGCATTACTAGCACCATGCTCTACCCAATTGAGCTAACCATCCGTGTATTGAATGGTCTTGTTTCCATAGCTGACATCACTGATTCTTGGTTTTGTTTTGCTTTCTTCAGTGATCCTCTTGAGTTTTCTACAGCTGAGTCTTACATTTCTTGTCTTATTTAATTTAAATGTTTCTCCATAGACTAGTGCTGACAAGGAAAGCTGGAACGAAGTCATTAGCTTTCATTTATGCAGTGGGAGGGAACGCTCTGCCACAAGAATCAGGTGCAGAACAGGGAGTGCTCTGCATCTGATAGACTTACAAAATCAGTGTTTGGGGTCATGGGCTGTTAGCTAAAGTTTCACTGAAATAAATTCTTTAAGTTCATTCTTTCCATTCCCTTCCATCCTACACTGGTATATTAACTCCTCAGTTCTACAGACAGTCTGCCTTTTGGAGGGGGTGAGATACAGGGAAGAAACACTCCCTTCTTTCCCCCAGTCTTTTTGCCATAAGGAATGTGTTTTCTGATGGAGTTAATTTCTGTACTTTCCTCTACTTACAGCTCAGACATGAGCAGTGCCAGTAACTCACTGGCACGGGAATTCTTGACTGATGTCAACAGGCTGTGCAATGCGGTGGTACAGAGGACAGAAGCCAGGGAAGATGAAGAAGAGGAAACTCATATGGCAGCACTGGGACAATACTTAGTTCAAGGCCGTGGCTTTATTTTGCTTACCACTCTGAACTCAACTATTGATCAGGTAGTAGCTTTTCTTAACTGGTTATAATTTTTGTATTGAACTTTGACTGTGTGGATTTGTCTGGCTTATGTTGTTCTTGGTGCTGGTTTTTTTCTTTCTTATGGAAGAGTGCATGAGTTAATTGGAAAGACTGTAAGTTCAAAAAGATATGTTGCAGTTGTATTCTGTCCTTCAGCAGCAATAGAAAAAGAAACTTGCCAGCTGATAGTCAAATGTTTAGCAACCATCAATAAGGCATGTGTGAAGCTCAAGTGCAGTAGCTGTGTAGAAAGAGGAAATAGATTATAAATTTCAAGAGAAATGACTGTTTATTGAACCTGGAGTACAAACTGACAGTTTTTAATTTGAGAAGGTACTCCTGGTTTAAGACAGTAAAATAAAATTAAAAAATATACCTTTTATTTTGTTTTGGTTTTTTGGGGCATGAGACATTTTTATTCTTTAAGTAACTTGGTCTTGGACATAATATGAAGTAAATAGATTGTAACTTCAGCTTAGAAGAGAAAGTATTTTAGAAGACATGATCAGTTTATACTATTTTTTTATATAAAGTCTAGCACGTGTCCCTGTAGCTGCAGATGTCCATTTCTTTGTCTTTCTCCTTTCCTTCCTCTTCAACACTATGGGATAGGTACTAAGTCACTGGTTGGCTGACATGTGCATTATGTCTTTGTGCATTGAAACTGCAGATCTGGGTGTTTAAAAATAATGAATCAAGTGAATCCTCATTGGCTTTATTCAGCCCTTTTCTCTTAAGTGAGGTCAGCTCTTAATCCTGGTCAAATTCATCTTGTAGGTTTGATTTTCCTTCATGAGGTGACTTGTGCTAAGACTACAAGTTTGATCTTCTGGTTTGGTTCTGGCTTTCAGTAGGTGCACTGTCTAAACAGCAAATCCACAAGGCAACAGTTATGTATAACTGTAGGCTTTCAGATGTCACTTGAGTTCTACATAGTTGCTGTTAATGCATGCTTCAGGACCAGAGCAGTTGGAAAAACAGCTGGATTTCATGTAAGAAGGAATTGGCGGATTCCATGTGCCTCCCCTCCAAAAAAAAATCCATTTCTGAATTAGAGGGGAAAAAAAGCTTGTAGCATCTGCATTTCAGCAAGTAATGCCTGAGGATATTTTTTTATAGGCAGAGAGAATTGAGGAAAGTAAATTTTTTTTGAAGTGTACCACTGAAATTTGAAGTTAGTATTTTGCCTTTTTCCAGCCCTGTTATTATGCTTTGAATGCTGCACTGCTCATTCTCACTCCCAATTAATTTGTCTTGCTGAGAGTACCCTAGTAGAAGAAGAGAATTGAGAGAATGACTTTGTTTCAAAGCTTCATTCTCAGGTCTTAATTGTACTATATCAATAGTTTTAGATCTTATTTTTAAATTTTCGTTTAAATTGATAGCCTTATCAGACACATACAGCTATTACATATATATAGAGATAGCTGTAGAGCTGTCTCTATTATTGTATATATATATATATAAACTATTGAAGTTGCTACCTTGAGTTTTTGAAGAAGAGTGTTGCATCAATTGCATGTCCCTGAATGATGTTAAGTGCCAAAATGCTCAAATCAGCTTTTTGGTTTTGAAAATTTTTGACCTTTAGGGCTGAAACCATACTGATTGTGCTGCAAAGCACTCCATAAAGGAATTGGTTGAGTTCTGTGCCTTCTATCATTCTTCTCTGCATTGAAATTCTTAGTGTATAAAGTGTTAGAATCCGAAAAGGAGGGAAGGTTTTTACTGATTGTTCTGTTGGTTTTTTTTTGATTTGGTTTTGGTTTTGTTTTTTTTAATTAAGTGTAATCTTCTCTCTTTTCTCTCATTTTGCCGTAGTGTCATGAGTCAATAAGAGCAGTTGTAGATGTAACCCTCTTTTCAGTTGCTTAAGAGTGTCACTTTGGAGAAAGTAGAAAGTTTCAAAATAAAGTTCTTTGAAGTTCCATGTTTGGAAGGACAGAAATTTCAAACTCGTCTTGGGCTTCATGTTTGGTTTTGATTAAATCAAGGAGTTCTACGCCTTTGATTTTTCTGATTTTCTTCTTTAAGTAGTTCTTTCAACAAGAGGGATTAGAAGAGCTTTGTATAGAAACAGTTGCAGATGTGTAAGAAATATCTTGAATGCTTTGTGATTGGCTCTAGTTAATGATTATAGCACTCTTTGCAGTTAGGTCATCTTTTCAGTGCTTAAAACAGCAGAGAGACGTAGGAACTGAATAGCTTGGTAAAATAAAGAAGGTTAGTCTGTTTTTTAAAAGGTTTTTTAAAAGTTTTATTTTGTTCCTAACATAGGAGCTGACATGTCGAGAAGAACTTCTGACCCTCCTTCTATCGCTTCTGCCACTGGTGTGGAAAATCCCTGTCCAAGAAGAAAAAGCAATAGGTATGTTTTATCATGTACAGTATTAAGCACCTAGAGGAAGTAGTTTGTGCATTACTACACAGCGTAGGACTCTCTATCAAAGAGTAGCCCACTGTAGTATATATCCTCTAACATGGAATGAAGATGTGGATTCTGCAGAGAATTTAAGTTCAAAAATACCAATGTCCTATCAGCATACAAGGAAGATAAAAATAGTGCAGAGAAGGTAAAGGCTTTTGGTCAGTGTGAAAGGTAATGCTTATGTTATTCTGTAGCTGAGCTCGATGTTGAGATTTTTCTTCTTTTCATGTGATTTGGGGGGAAAAGAGTATATGATATTTCTAATGAAGGGTTTCATGATGAGTAGAAAGGGAAAACATACTGATTTTTTTTTTTTTAAACAAAGTGATACATGTTGACACTAAAGACAGGATGAGACAGACCTTTTCTTGTGAAATTGAAGAAATTTGAAATAGAGAATAAGCTTAAAGTCAAGCAGTGGATGAGAGAATATGAAAGAAGTGCAGTGTTATCAGGAAGGCAGGCCCTGAAAAAAAGGAAGAATACTAGATGACTATGAACAGAACTAGGCTTGATTCTTTAGAGAATGTCATGTTCTGTGTCAGAAACTGATATGCTAATTGAGCAATCAAATCACAAGGGTTCAACTGCCAAAGAGTCAGTTTAAAGTGAATTAAAGAAATGAAAGGGATAATATGAATTAAACTTTGTGCAAAAACTGAACAAGGAAATGTCACTGACTTTGGTTTGTTTTTTTTTATTTGGGATCTTACATTTGTCTGATGCATTCTTTTCTCTCCCAGAGGATGAAGTAAAGAGAATAAATAAATGAAGTTACCCGACTGCTTGAGGGAGTTCCTAAGGATTCTTACCTGAAGCTCTCCCAATGTTTTTTGCTGTTTGAAACTCCTCCAAATTGAGGCTTTTGTTAATGTTTGTAGACTTGGAGTGCCAGTTGCATAGAGCTTTTATATAATAAGCTTTCCTTCTTTCTCAGTTGCATCATTCTCTCATGCTCCTGTAAGCATGATGGAATTAAAGAAATGTTTTGTCCTACAAGAGCTTAGTGGCTTTTCCAGGGTTGGTTTAAAATACTGTTGTGTAAACAGGTTTTAAGATGGTTTATATATTGCATAATGTGAAGTTTTTACATCTACGAATTACGTTCTCTTGGTATTGATACGGTAAACACGAAGTATCCAGTTGTGCACTAAGTACTCATATTTTTCTTGGACTGAAATAAATCCAGTGGTATTAGGCAGGTTTTTTCTTTCTGTACAGGGAATATCCTTAGTTTGGTAAAGCACTCCTGGTTAATTTCCTGCCTTTAAAGCAGATGATGTTTCTCAAGTATCACAACTATGATTTTTGAAACAACAAGGCACAGTCATGCTTGCACATGGAAGCATCTTCTCTTTCAGCTTGATTTCAGATGTTTGTAGCTATTAGGTGGGATTCTGGGTTTTTTGGGGGGTGGGGACTGTTGTTGTTAACTATTACATTTTTCTAAATACTGAACTTACTGGATGGTGGATACTCTCAGTTGTTTTATGCTAGTTATTTTACTGCCCAAAGCATCCAGTTACAATTCTGTCACTACTGAAAAATAACATTGGACTTAATCCAAGCACATACAGAGTTATTTCTCTGCTTACTGTTTTGTTTGTTTGTCTGAGTTTACCAATACAAATGAACCAGTAGTACTTGCATTTTATTTTTAAAAATCTTCTTGTCCATTGAATCGGATTTAAATTTCCTATTTGCTATTTTATACTGCATACTTGAAAGTTGGTTTTTTTGTCTTGACTTTTGTAGGAATATTCAGCATCTTAAACATTATTCCTTTCCGTCTCCCTCTTGTCCCTGACTACTTAAAATTTCCTACTTTTATTTCTGCTTCTTGTATTTGGAACAATTAATACTGAAGTAAAGACTGAGGTCTGTATACTTGAAGATCTGCACTGTTTCTAAGTAGAGAAATTTATTTTTTCTATTACCACTAGTATGCTTTTTTTTGAGAATGGAATTGTTGTGCCAACAAAAAGTTTTAGGAAATCCTCTAGCACATTTTTGTCTGACCCTAGGTAGAAAATAAACTAATTTGTCTAGGCTTTGAAAATAGCTGGTATGGCTCCTAAACATGAGTTGTTGCTGCCTGTTTTGTACTGAAAATGTCTGACATAGGTATATGCAAAACCATGACTCATTAAGATATAAATTAGTTGCATGTTTTTGATCTGGAAGTATTTAACTGTAGAATTAGGAAAAATGCTTTGTATATTACAACAGTCCTTTAATGTTCTTTTGTTATCTTTTTTTCCCAACAGATTTTAATATACCCTTCACAGTAGACATATGCCTGACCAAAGAGAATAATACAAGTTCTGTGAAATCTACTCAGGAAAAACTAAACTTAGATGGAAGCGCTCATTCATCTCTTCAGACTTCTGTGAAGCTAAATCTTCGATCTCGAAAAAGTGGACGTCTGCGTAAAACCACCCATCGTTACTCTGTGCGAGATGCAAGAAGATCTCAGCTGTCCACTACAGATTCCGAAGGCAACTCTGATGAAAAGACCACTGTAATAACAAGACACAGACACTCCCAGTTACTGCAGCCTTTTTTAACACATCCTGTTAGAGACAGCTACCTTGTAGGTAGAAGTGACCGCCTACCTGTGGAAGTGGTACCAAATTCTAATAACAATGCCCCTAATGTAGAAAATTCCAGCGAAATTACTCCAGCACGTGAGCTAAACCCAGAGTCTTTGAATGAGCCAGCTGCAGGAACTTCTGAGAGCAACAAGGATAACTCTCCTTTTGACTTATGCCATGTCTTATTGTCTCTCCTAGAGAAAGTGTGCAGATTTGATATTACTTTGAATCACAGCTCTGCTCTTTCAGCAAGTGTAGTGCCCACATTAACAGAGTTCTTATCAGGATTTGGAGACTGCAATGTAAGTAGTAACAGAGAAAATGAAGTAGTTTCTGCAGGGTGGACAGAAGAACCTGTGGCTCTGATCCAAAGGATGCTCTTTCGAACAGTGCTGCATCTTATGGCTTTAGACATTAGCAATACAGAAACAATGCCTGACAATTTACGAAAAAATTTAACAGACTTACTTAAAGCAGCATTAAAAATCAGAATTTGCTTGGAAAAGCAACCTGGTCCTTTTTCTCCAGGTTGCAAGAAAACACTACAGCAACCAGTTCCGGATGACTACATATTTTCTAGATATCGTCACAGAGCCTTGCTTTTACCTGAGGTTATAAAAGGTGTCTTGCAGATTTTGATCTGTTGCCTACAAAGTGCAGCCTCCAATCCATTCTACTTTAGCCAAGCTATAGATCTGGTTCATGAGTTCATACAGCATCAGGGATTTAAGCTGTTTGAAATAGCAGTGCTTCAAATGGAATGGCTCTGTATGAAGAATGAGGGAGTACCTGGGGAAGCCTCAGAGCATCTGAAAGCTCTAATCAACAGTATCATGAAAATCATCAGCACTGTCAAAAAAGTGAAATCAGAGCAGCTCCATCAATCAATGTGTACAAGAAAGCGGCACAGACGATGTGAGTACTCTCACTTCATGAATCACCACAGAGATCTCTCTGGGCTCTCTGTATCTGCTTTTAAAAACCAAGCTTCCAAAAACCCTTTTGAAATTTGTGATGGAGAAGTTCATTATCCTGAGAGATGCTGTTGCATTGCTGTTTGTGCACACCAGTGTTTGCACTTGTTGCAACAAGTTTCGTTGAGCAGTACCTGTGTTGAGATTCTCTCAGGTGTACATAATGTAGGAATATGTTGTTGTATGGATCCGAAGTCTGTCATTGTCCCATTGCTCCATGCCTCCAAGCTACCAATATTAAAAAACTTTCAGCAGCACATACTGAACATCCTTAACAAGTTTATATTGGATCAACTGGGTGGAGCAGAAGTATCTCAGAAAATTATACAGGCATCATGCAATATATGTACTGTTGACTGTGATCAACTCACTCAGCTGGAAGATGCCTTGCAGGGCAACTCTAGTGATGCTAGTCTTGCATCTAGTTCCACTTGCAGAGTTCAGGGAATTCTACCTAGCACTGGATCTGAAGATATGTTGTTGAGATGGCATGCATTGGAGGCTTATCAGGACATTGTTTTTGAAGAAGACAAGCTACGTGGCACACAGATTGCAAGCCATATTTGCCACTTAATTCAAAAGGGAAATGTAGTGGTCCAGTGGAAACTATATAACTGTATTTATAATCCCATGCTTCAGAGAGGAGTTGAGCTTGCTTGCCATGCTCAACAAGAACTTGGACTAAGTACAGCTGATAAACACACATACAGTTACCATGGCCAGAATTTGCCTTCTGAAGTACTTCAGGTTTATTTGCAGATGCTCCCTGTGTTGCTTAAATCCAGGTTGGTTGATTTTGTTTATTATTGGAAAACATGCTAATTATGTATGTAGCTTTGTATATTTGTTACTGATCAGAACATGAATTTTATTTGGACCTAGGCGGTGTTTGGTTATTGCAGGTCAATTACAAGGTAAATGCTTGAGTAACATAAGATATATGCCTAGATCCATAAACCATAGAAAGTGAAGGCTGTCTGCTCATGAGTTATGGACTTTAACAAGCCAAAGGGTGTAGAAACAAAAATCTTTGTCCAGTGTGACATGCTCTCTGCCTCTTCATTCCACATGCTAAAATTAGTCAGGAATGTTGAGCAGATTGGTATGTCATTTTTCTGTGGGAATTAGACTACTTAGTTTTCTGTTTCCCTTTTCCTTCTAGAATTGTTGCTATACCACCTTCCAAAAATAAGGCTTGATGTTTACTTGTCCTGAAATAACTGTTTTCTAATTTACAAAATCCTGGTCATTTAAACATAGTTGAGAAACAAAACCGAAACAACTGCAGAACACAAAACCCAAACAAACATTTTTCCAAGGCATGAAATAGAAACTTTCTATTTATTGCTGAATTAATGCAATGACTTTTTAATACAATATATTGAAGTTTTTTCAGAATATGAATGGGTCCTTTTGTCCGGGAAAGATTCTGATTTTATTTCTGTTGGACTCCTGAAGTGAATTCAGTGGCGTTTATCCAAAACAAATTACAATGAATAGACTAGTATTGCAGTTTATGTAAAGGGATTGTCTGATACAATTTTACTTCTATCGGAATCTACACTGTATCAGAAGCTATTAATTTTTGAAAGTGCACTTAGCAGCAAAGAGGCAAGAGGAGTTAAGTTTAGATTTAAAAAAAAAGTTTAAAATATCCTTAAAAGCATATTTAAAATATCTTTAAAATATGTTTTTACTGGCTTAAAGATGGGAATATACAAGTAAATGATGGATTTGATTCTATAGTAACTTGATCAGGTTAAAAACGATCCTGTGGGAAGGAGATGGGGGGGTAAGTAAGGTAGATGTCTACAAGCAAATGTAGTATGCTAAAAAGCTTACAGATCCTTACTCCAAATTTTGTATGAAATTAGCATAGTACTTGGGGAGTAGAAAAAAGGAAAAACAGACCTGGAAACAAATACACAAAAAGTTTTTTTGACATTGGACATGCTGGCATAACAATTGCAGAAAAAGTTGTGCTTGAAAGGTATTCCTGAATTCTGTCCGAAATACATTATCCACACAACCAAGAGACATAGCTAGGAAGATGTTTTCAAGTTTGAGAAGGAATCTCTGCTTTCTGATGAAATCACAGAACAGAGAAATTTACAAAGATATTTACTAGCTCCAATTACTAATAAAAAGCTGGGTGGGGGGAAGTAGCACTAAAGAGTAAATGTCATAAATAAAGTTAAATGCTTTTAATGTTTTGAACATCATACATGTTTGTGGTCTGCATTTTAGAGGGAGGTATTTCCTACACCATATCCTACAAAAAAGTTGAATTTTCCACTACTAGTTGGATGATGCTTACTTGAAATTCTAGAGTACAGCAAACAAGTTCATCCTCTTTAATTTACAGTAATTTATAGCAATTAGTGAACTACATGAAATTGTGGCTGATTTATGAGGTAACTCTTATGCTTTATCTTGCAGGGTAATTAGAGACTTGTTTCTGAGCTGTAATGGAGTGAGTCAAATGATTGAGTTAAATTACTTAGATACATTAAGAAGCCATTCTTTGAAAGTGTTAGAGACTTTGATACTCTGCCTTGGTGATCAGGAGAAAGACCAAGCAATGCCAGAACTGGAAGGCCTGAACGGCGAACAAAAGGAATCTACATCTGACTTACCTGCTTCCCTTTGTAGCCAGCATGCTGTTTCAGAGACTCCTCAAAGCCTGAGCAAGTTTTATGCTGGCTTAAAAGAGGCCTACCCCAAAAAGAAAAAGTTTGTGAGCCAAGACATTCATGTCAACACAATAAACCTGTTCCTCTGTGTTGCTTTTTTATGCGTAAGTAAAGAAGCAGATGGTGATCTGGATTCAGCTAATGACTCTGAAGATACGTCAGGATATGATAGTACAGCTAGTGAGCCATTAGGCCACAAAGTACCATATTTGTCACTGGAAAGCCTTACTTTGCCCTCACTGGAACATATTCATAGGGCTGCAGATATTTGGTCCATGTGTCGTTGCATCTATTTGTATAGTTCAGTTTTCCAGAGACAGTTCCATAGACTTGGAGGCTTTGAAGCATGCCATAGATTACTAATTCTGATAATTCAGAAACTTGGAAAAATTAAGGAAAAGGAGGAAAAGGAGCAAGAAAAGAGGGAGAGAGTATTGAGTGAAAGCAGCAGAAGTTCACACGGGAGTCCTCGTACTGAACTTCTCAACAAGGATGATTCTGTTCAGCTGGCTAAAAGCAGAGAGGTGACGCAACTGGAGCTTGATAACTCTGGCAGTCTTGCTGGTGTGGAACAGCTGGTGCCTGACTCTGTCTCCTGGGACAGCTCTTTGAGTAGGGAACACCCTTCAGTTACTTCCGTTGCCAATCTTGAAGGGATAAAGACTTCTGTAAGAGAAGAGGCTGAGTGGGCACTTCAAGGTGTCAGACTGCTAGAAGCTCTGCTGACCATCTGCCTACATAGTGCAAGTAACATGCAAAAGATGGAAGTGGAGATGTTTCACCAGGTACTGTGCAACTTTCCTTAGCTTACTTTGCTCATATTTGTTACATACAATAATATTTACCAGTAATTCAGTCAAAAGTTCTTCTAGAGAGGGGAAAAAGCTTACACTTTTCTTATAGTACCATATTTTCTGTAGAACTGAAAGCATACCGTTAAGTGATGTGCTTAGTAGTTGGAGTAGTGGTCCTCTCGAGTTGTACTCTTTTCAAAAAGAGTACTCAGTGGACAATGTGCATGGCAGGGGTGCTGCAGGAAAGCTGTGTAGGCAAGATTATACACAGTAACACAATTTTTGATCACAATTCTGAGCACAGTATGGTGCTTGAGAAAGAGGAGTATTGCAGGGCACAGGTACTGAAAAGACACCTGAAAAAAAAAATTACTTAAGCCTTAGAGGTGAACTAATTCAGTGTTCCACAAAAGGCTGTTAATTCACAGAAGACAACTTCACATTGCTTTAATGTTTTAATTGCTATCTTGAATTTTATTTGGCAGTTTGTTACAGAAGCAGGAGGCATTAAGTACAAGAGAGAATTGAAAACTGGAGTTCTGTCTGGACCATTCGCAAGTTTTGTGATCTTGTACATGTCACCTTCTGACTTCTAGTAATGTCATGGGGTGATTTGAATGCACACTGTGTACCTGAAACTGTTTCAAGGTCGTTTATTTTTGAAACAGTGCTTTTACCTGCAAATTTTAGTTAACAGCATTTGGCCAGATTTTTTCAGAGTGCATATTCCACTGAAATCTCTGTTTTGACAAACAAGATGTATCTTTCTCATTTCAAGAGACTGGATGAAGTGTGATGGTTTTAGCTGAGAAGTTAGATTAATGTAGGTGGAAGGAGAAGTTCTTAAATGAAAGTACCAAGCTATTGCTGTTAGCCAAAGCGTAGTAACATGAATCAAAATGTTTGTCTCCCCCAAAACACAGAATACCTGTGTGGATGATATCTTACTTGAAATAAGAGAGCAGCTTGCTCAATCAAAAGTGATAGAAACTGACTTGGCAAAGCCTTTGTTTGATTCACTGCTTCGTGTTGCATTGGGCACTTTTTCTGCTGATCTGGATCATTCTGAAGAAAAAATTGAGAAGGTATGAAACACCAACTAAGCAGTCTAATTGTGAATAATGTATGATTTTCTCAGGTTTATGTTGTTCGGGTCTTTTTAAACTCAATAGGAAATGTTATGTCTTTGATTACTGTGGCAGTTGAAGATGAATTCTCTGTTTCTCGTCTGTAAGTGAAATGCTGATATGGTCCCCACATTTACTATTCAGAAATGAGCCATGCCCCAAAAAGGACCAAGCTTAGTCAACCTAATCTTTTCTGTACTCTTTCATCTCACAACAAACTCTCAAAGGAAAAGCTTCCAACAGGGATATTGAGTGACCTTGTCACTTTGGAGTGAACATCAAGGTGCATGGTGATGGTGATTTTGGAAACATAGTTACTCAATGCATTGGCAACCTGCTTGCTAAAACTTTGATCAGGTAGTTAATACAAAAAAATCTATCTTTGCAGATTCAGTTTTTTATGTAAGAATGAAGTATTTTTAACGTATCTCAAGTTTCTTGAAAGGGTATGAATATTTTGATTCCTTTGCGGATGAGCTTGGAGAAAATAGTCATTTGTAAGGTTCTAAATGATTTGCTTTTCTGATCCAAAGATATTTTTTTTTATCTGACCAATGATAATCTATTTGCTTGATGTATTGTATAGACCCATTACACTGAAAAGGAGCCTCTGTCACAACCTGGAGAAATTTCTGAAGAGACTGAAGAATCACAATGCTGTAGTCTTAAACTTTTTGCTGAAGAGGAAGGATATGAAGCAGATAGTGAAAGTAACTCTGATGATAGTGAAACCAAGGATGAAGGTAAATGTGAACTTTCTTAATATAGAAAACTGTCTTTGTGACATAGCAAAGTTTATCTTTTGAGATGTAGCAAAACAGGGCAAGTATCAGATACCTTTAACAGAACAGAAATAACTTTTTTGCTTTCAGTATGATGCAGTTACAGATGAAAAGATGAATATTCTTACTGAGCATTGCAGAAACTATTGTCTTGGTTGTCTTTGTTTATGTGACTCTTGCTCTAAAGTCATGCTGCTCAAATGTATTATCATGGTCTTGGAGCTTCAAAGATGTTCATTAATTTGTTTGAAATTCAATGCTCAAATTTTTTTATTTAGAATTATAACTTTCTGGTGAAAACTAAATAATCTAATTATTTATTAGATTTTGCTATTATAGCATACTAGGTTGGAAGGGACCTCAAGGATCATCTGGTCCAACCTTTTTTGGCAACAGCACGGTTGAGACAAGATGGCCTGGCAGCCTTTCCTTCTGAATCTTAAGTGTCCAATGCTGGGGAATCCACCCCTTCCCTGGGGAGATTATACCAATGACAGATTGTTCTCGTTGTGGAAAGCTTTTCTCTTGGAATATCGATATGGAATCTCCCTGAGAGTAACATGTACCCATTAGCCATTAATTTTGTTTGTGTGACTCCTTGGAAAAAGTGAGTCTTCAGCTTCTTTGTAGGCACCTTTTAAATACTGGAACATGGTCTCCTCTAAGCTGCCTCTTCTCAAGGCTGAACAAACCCAGTTTACTTTCCTCCCATCTGTTTTGCATAGTGGGATAATGATTTCTTTACCCCTGTTGGTGACACCTTTGATGCAGCCCAGGATCCTGGTGGCTTTTTCTGTTGCAGCAGTACACTGTTTACTGAGCTTGCTGTCCATTGGGACCCCCAAGTCCCTCACCACAGAACTGCTCCACAACTGGGCAGATCCAAGCCTGCGCTGCACTTCCAGATTATATTTTCTGTTATATTTTCCGTGCAAGACCTTACATTTGTCCTCGTTGAATTTCATAAGGTTCTTGTCAGCCCACTCTTACAGCCTATTGAGGTCTTCCTGTAGCTCAAGCATCCACTTCCCCACTCAGTTTGGTATCATCGGCAAACTTTATCAAAGTAGACTTGACAGATCACTTATGAAGATATTATTAAAGAGCTTTGGGGTGATATCAGTCCCCAGGGGATTCCACTTGTGACAGTTGCCAGTTTCAAAAGGAGACATTTTCCATCACCCTCTGGGTGCAGCTGGGCGGTCAGTGCCCACTCACTGCACACACCCCTTGTCTCGACCCTAACACGTCAGTGTCTCTAAGAGAAGGCTCTGGGAAACCGTAGTGAAAGCCTTGGAGAAATCTAGATAGACAATGGCCACTGCCCATTCCACATCAAGGCAATCAAGTTTGTCAAGCACAATTTGGCCTTGGTGAATCCCATGTGATTGGCTTTTCCCAATCACATGCTTCATTTGACTTGTGATAGCCCCCTTGTTATACAACATATCCCTTTATATTCATTCAACAATTGATGTACCCATGTCTTGCTGTATTCTGTTTGTGTAATTACTTTTAAACGTGAATTTGCTTTAATTTTTTCCTTTTGTACTGAACACATCTAGGTGCTTACGTTCTGGAATGAATAGATTAGTAGAACTGCATTAAATTGTTGCTTTTTACCTGCATGACTAGGCCTTATGAATAGATATATAACATTTTAAAAGCATTTCTGAATTAAAAATTTCATCTGAAATAATACTTCCATGAAACATTTGTATGAAACATGTACCAAATAATTTTAGATAACGTGTTTTAAAGTCTCTTCAAGATGTAACAGGAGATGCTTATGCTTTTCTTTTTTGGTTGTTATGCAGATAGTCTGTCATACATGTTTTCTGAGTTAAATAACTAAACTGCTTCCCCCGAACAAAAATGAAATATAAATTTATGTCCCTTCTTGGCAGGCTCAGAGTTTTGTATAGAAGTTTGAGGCTCTGATACAATGATTTTACTGTCATGTTTGATGAATTGCATATTTCACCATTACTGTGTGTCCAGTTCCCAAGAAATGAAGGCACATAGTTTAAGAGCATGCAATGGGAGAAACTGCATCCTCTCCCTTCTGTGTTAGTAGGAAAATAGGAAAATCTGAACAAGAATAGAAGATTTTGCTAACTTCTTATAGGCTAGTAACTACTTTTGGTTTGTACTTTATGAGAAGGTTGAAGAAAGTATGTCCTTAAATGTTCTGCTTAAATCATGCAATCTGTATTCAGCTGAGTAAGTTTCAGTTAAGACAAGTTTTGTTTTTCTTTTCAGGAGCAGACACAAAGGGAGAGCCAGGATGTACTGGTCCTTCAGGTTATTTTAATGAGCTAACTGAAAACATCAATCAAGGAGAATTATTGTATCCTGAAATCTGCATGTTAGAATTAAACCTACTCTCAGCTGGTAATACAAGTTTAGATGTGCTTGCTCATGTGTTCCAAAGCTGCCTGAAAATCGTCAACCAGAAGGAAAGAAATGCCACTGTACTTATAGAACAGGTAAAAACGTTATTAACAAAGGCAACAGTCTGGAGGTTGTGTATCTTTTCTTCAGTTTTATAGTACCGGTCTACTTAATAGAGTGATCTCAAATGTTCTCACTTGTTATGGGATTTTATTAGATCTGAAACCATATAAATGACTGATATTACCAGCTGCATTGCATTTAAGTTACGTGGAACTAAGTAATGTATTGAAAGATATATGAGCTACAGAGCTTTTGAGTCTCACGGGTGTCTTATTTTATCAAGACTATTCCATCACTAGGGCTAGAGATAGAAATTTAATGATTGTCAGGGCATTAGGAAAAAAAAAAAGGCAGATATCTGCTTGTATATATATTGAATATGTACTTTTAGAAATGTGAGTCATATACCTCAGAAGTATTTCATGCTTTTATTCTTCCTAAGTTAATATCAGAAATTAATTATGCAAATGTTGATGTCCTCATGATCCTTTGGAATTTCTGATAGATAACTTTTTCAATTGAGTATGCCTCTTGCAAAAGAGAATCATTTAAATTTCACAATCTCTTCCGAAATTTCAATAATTTCAGGTAGTTGGAATTATCATTAAAATTATAGTAGGCAGGAGTTAACTGGAAGAATTTATTTCTTAGTTCGTTGAACTGGTGTTTATTTTTCAGATATCCATTTTCCTTGTATTTTTTTTTAACAGGGAGCTGTTAAACATCTTTTGGGAGGATTTCTGAATATATTGACACAAACAGAATCTAGTTTTCGTGGTGAGTTAAAGGTTCAAGTAACTCAAATATTGGTTTTTATAATTCAGTGTATACGCAGTCAAATTTTTTAGTTCACAGTGCAAATGCAAAGTTGACAAAGGAAGTTCATTGGCATGTGTGAAATTATGCAGCTGCTTTTTTAACTTGAAAGAAACTTGTGCCACTTTAGTGTAAATATGGGATTATTTCTGAGCTAGTGGAAATATATAAACAAATACTGGCAGATCTGAAAATGATAGTTAAAATTATAAACACTGGTGTGACAGTGTTAACCATTGCTTGGAAAAATAGCAGCTGATTGAATTCTCACTCCATCACAGCACAAGTTTTTATTTCCGATTTCTTTGTAACACAGGTCTTGATGATGTCTTGAGTTTTATTTCTAATTGGAAAACAGCTAGTTAATTCAAGAATGCGTAGAAGCAAATCAAATGTTTGCTCTAAGATAGCTTTACATGATGAGGGTGTTGCACAGCAGGAGATGTAAACCCATCCCAGGACTTGGATCCCTGGCTCTGCAGGGGGATGTTTGCAGGTTAGATGCTAGGTTCCCAGGCTTTCAGACTCCATGTTGCAAACCTGGGAGCTACGTTTGGTGTAGCCATCCAGATTCACTCAATGAAATTTGGAATGGTAGTGTCGGGAAGTACTGTTCAATCTCTCTAGAATTTATCTTGTAATCCTTATTGCTTCCTTAATTTGAAATGGTTTTGCAAAACACTCTGAATTCCAAGTTAATCTTTCCTCATAATAGTATAGAACATGATTTTTTAAAGCTTTAGAAAAATATCTTTTAAGAATGTTATTGTCTCCTTCTCTTTAGCATGTCAGATGGTGCTGGTAGATCTGCTAGTTTCCTTGATGAGTTCACAGACATGTGCAGAAGAGCTAACTCTTCTTCTGAGGATATTTTTGGAGAAAACACCTTGTACGGTATGTATGGAGGAGCACATAGCAAAATTCAGATGCTTATGAGAAGAATGGAACCAAAAGGAAAGCCTTTTGTGTCCAAGAATTTTGAGAAATAAGATGAACAGTGACATTTGAAGTGAGCAGAGCAAATATAATTTGGTGGTTGAAGTAATTAATTCTTAAAACAAGAAAAGGAAATAGGAGATAAGAAGAGGGTGTTTGGAAGGGTGCGTTGGTCCTGGGGACTCTCTTCAGTACAAGAAACCAAGATTCCTCTTGAAGACTGACATGGTGGTTATGGATGCCAGAAGACTAATACTGCAAAATTCAAAGCAATTACTTTAAAGTTATAAAGCATCTCACTATTTTGGGAATGCTTTAGCACCAGGAATTATTTTCAAAAGTGTCATAAACTGGTTTGTGTAGTGCTGGAATCTAGTGTTTGTGTGGGATATACTGCTGAAATAACTCTGTTTTGTGTGTGAGTCTGTAGCAAAATACAAGTGGAAGAAAATAAAACTACCATGGCATCTGAAATCGTACCAAACCACACAAGGAGTAACAAGTCAGTTTTTCAGAGGTAGATAGTAATAATTGGCCAGGTGACTAGAGAAATTTTTTGGCTTAAGGGCTCAGCTAGTTTTGTTACTGATTATGCAATAAAAAATTGATGGCCTGTGTGTGCATTCTTAACCAGCCTCAAACATGGGGTAAAAGGTGTGGTCTTTTGTTGCAACATGAATTGATCTCTTAGCATGTAACAAAAGTGAGATAAGATTGTACAATCACCACCTGCTTTGGTTCAGCTTATTCCTGAGCATGGTAACTTGAAAACTGATCTGCCCAGACTAAATCCCAAAAGCTCTACTGGGGCAGAGTCTGTTGAAGCAGCTACCTGATGCTTTGCAAATGTGTCAGTTTGAATATGGAAGTCCACCTCTGATGGGAAAACATGAATCCAAAGTTAGAAGAGGAGTGGCTCCTGTTTGTTTGCATGGTACTTGACTATGTGGTGTAAATGCTTTAATTTTTTTTCTCATTTGTTTGGTTTATTTCTTCTAGGAGATACTACTCAAGGGTGTATTGAAGATCGTAGACACTAATATTTATATGAACCCATTACAGTACCTTGCCTTCCCTTTGCTACATGGCACGAATTTGAGTAGTAGTTCTTCACAAAAATCTGCTAGCACTTCCAACAGCAAAACTGCTGGACTACTTAAAAGAGCAAAATTTTCACAGACTAAGAAAGAGGCAGATAGTGAAAATTTGAGTCACCAGCTGCTTTCTTCTTGGCATGTAGCCCCAATTCACTTGCCTTTAGTTGGACAAAACTGTTGGCCGCACATGTCCGATGGCTTCAGTGTCTCGCTGTGGTTTCATCTGGAGTATGCTCATGAAACAGAAAATTTGACAGAAAAGGGGAAAAAAATCAAGAGAAGAAGCAGACTCATAGCTGTAAAAGAAAACAGTTTTGACAGTACGGGTGAGCATATTGTACTTTGTTTCTGTTTAGGTAGCACTGAAGGATTCTGGTTACAAATATTACTAATCTATGTGCCATAGACAAAGGTTGGATTTTTTTTTTATGATGGATATTAAACAGCAGTGGTAGTATTTCTGATTTTTCCCTGAGTACTGTGTCATATACTTATAGATAAAACATTTCCAGCTCTGGTCCTTAAATTAGATAATAACTACTTCCTTGGAAATATAGTATTCTCATCGAATTTGTAACTTCAGTAAAATGTCTGTATGATACTTTGTTACGATGAAGGAAATATTAAATGCTGCAGCTGAATGGTAACGGGGGAAAAAAATGCTCTCAAGTTTATTTGGTTTCATATATTGATAATGAAGTCTGAGGCTGACTCAGTATAAATCCTCTTAACTTTCCTTGTGTGCACCATTGTAAATGCGAGTAGCTGTACAATGTTTTTCTGTCTATAGTTTTGTAGAGACACCTGCTCCTAAACTATTCCAAGCACAATCTTTTGGATTATAATTTGTAGGAGGAAAAATTCTTAAGTTTAAAATGTCTCCCATTCACAACACTTGAAATACCTGTACTCTTTTCCTTTTACTGTATTTAAATAAAAGGAGAGAAAACTCAACCCTGAATCTTGGAACTCACTAGAGCTGCTGTTGTTAGAAGGTCTGTGCTTTTGCTTGGTAAAGTAAAAGTACTGAACACAAGATCATGCTTGAAGAATAGCATGATTTGTGAAGAAAAATCTGGAGACTTCTTGGTGCATACTGACAGTTCAACGTAGGAATGTAATATGATGTGGCATGTCAAAAGCATCATTGGTAGAGTGTATTCAGCTCAGTGGATTTACATGATTGCTAGAAAAAAAAAAAGTGAGGTGCTGAGTTAATGTCAAGTTCCTCTGTTTCAGTTTGACACCCAAGCTTCTGAAGAGAATCATGCATATTAGTCAGCCCATTGTAAGAAAAAAAAAAGGAAGAAAGAACAATAAACCCTTCAATTGAACAAAAAAAAATTCTATGCAGTACCTGAACTGTTTCTTCACATACTTGTGTGATATCTGGTGTGAAAGGCATTGCTGTTGTATTATAACTGTGTATAAACACTTACATTTTTAGAAGAAATGAAGTCTATGGGAACAGAATACCTAAGCCTGGGAGAGAAACTTCTTGAAGATGGCTGTATTCATATAATTTCATTGGGTTCCAAAGCACTGATGATACAAGTCTGGGCAGACTTGAATACTGGAGCATTCATATTTCGGTATGCTGTTATAGTCCATGTGAACATATTGTGTGACTTCCAGTAGCAGCCTGCAGAGAATACTGCTGGAGAGTAGAGAGCTAATTTCTATAGTAGAGACTTCTTGTGCGCTGATGGGGCAACATCAGGGAAGTTTATTGGATATAGATCTACAGGGTTGCGAGCTTAAAGTGTCAGGGTCTGGGCTTGCATGTTTCATAGTCATGTATAAGTAACTGCCCAAAGAAAGCTTTAAAGCTTTAAAGCTTCAGTCATAAAACATATTGCAGTGCAAGGTAACAACTCAAGCTCTAATGAAATGACACAATAAATGTGTGAAGATGGAAGAAGTTCTTGCAGCTGTAGGTTTTCACACCTCAGGTGTGAAAACTGCTGTTATGTAATACTTACTGTGACAGTCTTGGTTTTAAATCTTCTGAACGCATTTTAGCCCTAATTTAGTTCTCATAAGTACTCTATCCTTAGAATGGGTTTAAAGCTGCAGTTTTAGAATGCTTTATTTCAGCGTTCAAAGCACCTGCATTTTTTCAGTAAACTGAATTTAACTGCTCAGTAAAATAGAGATAATATCTTAAATATAAGCAGATTTATACAGACAAGGTAAATAAGCTGAAACCATAATGTGAGGATTTCCCTAGCTTATGCTGAGCACTCTAAAAATAGTTTTGTGATCAAAAAAGTTACCTGTGAAAGTTAAGGAATGCAATCTCAAATTAACTGAAGCCAAAAATTGCAGACTTGAGGCTTAAAATAAAAGTATGAAAACAAACATACGCACTCATTTTTCTTCTCTTGTTTTTATAGTATGTGCATGGATCCAAATGATGAGATGAAAGCTGGTTTGCTGGCACAGGCGGAATCTCCAGAGAATGTTTTCCTTTTGGGCAGGTGGCAGCATTTGGCATTAAAATATCTGCAGAAGCCAGAAAGCAAGAAAAATATCCATGGAAAGCTGTTGCTGTGGGTTTCTGGTCAGAGGTAAAGAATACATTAGTTTTACCAAGATACGTCTTTAAAGACGTTCTCTGGCAGGAGTATATCAGCACTATGTTGGCCCAAGCTGAAGTTATGGTTGAGTAGTCTTCTAGGAGGATAGGAGGTGGGGTGTTACACTGCTAGGAATTCTTTAGAATAGTTGTAATTGCTTTGAGAATCATCAGTTTATACCATTGACCTGTGCAGACATCAGTGTTATTCTTCATCATGAGTAAGTGAAAGAGGTAAATACTGCAAGGTCATGAATAAGATCCAAAATAAGCTAAGGCATGAATTTAGCAGTAGGCATAATGTCTCTGGTTAAGTTAAGAATCTGCATTAAGGAGGTGTAGCTCAGGTACAGGCCATGTTGTTGAAAGTAGTAATTAAGAGGAGAAGGCAGTCATTTTATTCTACTGAGGGAAATGGAGAGATGAGAAGTTAAAAAAAAAAAAATCAAACAAAATCTGAACTGCCAGTTGAAGTATGATATTTTCCCTCCACTGCAAAGCTAAGGTCCGTGCTCCTAAATGAGGTACCTGATGCTAGGTTGGGTGGGCCTGTGCCTGCGTGAAATACACTCATTGGTTAGAGAAGAAGGTATTTATTAAATATCAGTCTTTATCCTTTCTTCCTAAATGCCTGACTGTGAAGGCTGTGTTCAGTCTGTGCATGCTGGTATGCAATAAAGTCCAAATACAGAGATACAGGGGGAAGCTAAAAGTACTACAATGTTCTGCATGTGTGTGGTTATTGAGGCCCCTCTGTATATAGTTGCTAGTTTGCCAATAGTTTGGCTCTTTCAGGAAGCCTTGGATGACCTTTTATAGTCTAATTGTTCTGTTTATGTAAAGACACTTAAATTTAATTGGATGGTTTCTGAAAGCATCAGGCTTGTTGCCCATGGCTGTGCAGCACACTAGTTGGGACAATGTTCCCTGGTATAAGCAAACCCTCAACATGGTATTTTCCGGCATATGTGAACCACAGTTTTCATTGTGTCTTAGCATAGTCAAAGGCCTTTGTCTTCTTGGCAAGAGCAGAAGTGCTTGAAAAAATTGTGGTATTTTAGAAGCATATGTAGTGTTAAATGTTTTTTCTTTGAGGACAGAGGAAGGAATCCAGGAAATCTTGACTTCATGGTAACCCTAATTGGAACTCTATTCTTCTGCTCTATGCAGTATCTGAATACGTATATCATGATGTAACTGAGTTTTAAGGTGCCTAGAAGTTGAAGAGAACTTGAGTAATGTTGATGACAGCATGGTTTCTCATCTAGTAGATACTAAAATGAATTTTAAACCTAATCTGAATATCTTAAGTAGCAATTTTGATCAGATCTTAATAGTTAAACATGTTTGTTTATATGTATTTTCAGGAAATGTGATATTGATTTAGATTTCTCACTACCAAGGAAAACAAGCTTATCATCTGACAGTAACAAAACATTTTGTATGATTGGACATAGTGCATCATCTCAAGAAGAATTGCTTCGATTGTCGGGTAGATGGAATCTTGGAAATCTGCTTCTATTTAATGGTACCTTTTGAATGCTTTTTTCTTAAGTCTTCATTTCCTCTTCCCCTCCAAGATCAAAGGCTTATTTAGATTTTTAAGTGCCAAGCTTTTACAGTAAAACCAATTACATATTTTATTAGCAGCATAATATATCAGGAAGAAAGTAGGCAAATGTTTCAGTATTGGGTACTTCCTAATGTGCTCTTCTACCATATTCTCTTGTTTTCCTTTTAGTGGCGTAGTTGGTAATTACAACTACTTTGTTGGGTTTTAAAACTTCTTTAAATTATACCTTGGGCTAGGGGATGGAGAGACAGTGGCATTTGTTCTGTTTTTTTTCTTAAAACACTCAGTCTCTTTTATCTGGAAAATTGATTTCACTTACCCACTTTTAAACTACTAGCTTCAAATTACTTAAAGCACAGTAAAAAGTAAACAAAATCTGAACCACTGAATGCTCTGAGTTAAGCATGCTTATTTCTGAAACTACTGATGTTATTGGTCTGTGGTATGTCAGAAATGAATTTTGCTTTATTGTATACTAAAGAGTGAACAGATCACTTTCTGGATTTTTAGGTGCAAATATTGGGCCAGAGGAAGCATTTTACTTACACACATGTGGGCCAGACTTCACATCTGTAATGCCTTGTAAATATGGCAAAACACTGACTGACTGCTCCAAGTACATAAGTAAAGAGATTCTACAATGTGAACAAATTAAGGAACTCTTCATGACGAGAAAGGAAGTGGATGTTGGGCCTTTAATTGTAAGTTTCTACTTAAAAATGGTTCTTAATCTCTTAGAAATGATTAAGAAATTGGGAACAAGTTTCCTGCTGTGTCCCAAAGTGCTTCACTTGATCAAAGCAGACAGAAGCAAATCCTGTTCTTGTTAAAATCACTGCAGGGTTCTTCCCGCTTATTTCACACAGGGTGGCCGTTTCATCTTGCTTTAGGTTGGATTCTGAAAATTTCTAGATGTTCTAACATCTATAATACTGCATATTAAATTGTATTGGATAAACAGGCACCTCCAGAAGGTCTAGGATGGATATATAGAGAAGATCCCCCCACTAGTGTAAAGGTAGTCAAGGACAGCTTAGTTAACCTGTTAGAATTAAAACTAAGAAGGGAGGAGAAAGGAGACTTTATCTGGCTTTAACAGGAAGCAAAAGAATTCATCCCAATTCTTTGAAGGTTTTGAAGGGAGTAAGTTTGCATCAAATTTGGCTGAAAAGTCATTCTGCAGCTGGCAAATCTTAGCTTTTCTCATCTTTCCTCACTGAAACAGCCATGCCAGATGCAGGTGTAAATACAGTGACACTAGAAAAAGAATAAAATAAAGCTTGCTTCTCAGTGGAGCCTGCTATTTTTTGGGAATTCATACACTAGTAACTTCTGCTGTATGAATTGTTTACACTAGAGGAATTTTTCTGATCTTTTCGGCAAAGGGTCATTCTGCCTGGATATGATCCTTGTCAGCAATGGTACCAAATGTTGAATAGGTTAAGAACGAATGAATGGGATAAGTAAAAGCTTAGCAAGGCAGTCATGCTACTTTAAGCTTATTTTGCCTTACAGAAGACAGAGTAGCCAGAGAGAAGAACCATGTGCGTGAGTGATCTATTAATCTTTGCACTTTTACAGAGAATGCAAGTGCCTTAAATGGAATTATTTCTCGATTTTAAATAACCTTCCAAATATGATAACTTTACCTTTTCTGTAAAAATTAGTTGGTTACTTTCTATAGGAGCTTTGGCTTTTGTTTAAGTCTCTTCATTGATGAAATTTCTTCTATTGAATTCCTCTTATGGCAAAGCTGATGAAAGGAAAAACTTAAAGAAATGGAGAAATTATTAAAAACAGCATAAAATTTTTTATTTTGGACTTGCCACTTTACAAAAGGAAACCATTTACCCAATACCTCTGTGTGCTCATTTTATTTTATCTATGTCAATAACTTTGGTTTTATGCAAAACAGTTGTCATTCTCTAGGTGGTAAGAGGGGGATCCTTGGTGGAATTTTTTAGTGCTTTCTTAATTTTCTGTGCTTTAGCTGTTGCATAAAGTTTCTAAGATTTAGGATTCCTGTTTCTTTTTAGTGCATGTGCTCCAGACACAACTTCAGAGCATGCTAGTGGTAAAGTAGAAAGGAACTGCTGAAGTTGTTGCTACTTGCTTTAGGTAGCTTTTGTGTCCTGGATGTGTGGGGTTTAGTACAAAAAAACTTTCTAGAAAAAAATTTGAACTTCTCTTGTTTCAGGAGAGTCTTGCTGTTGTTTATACCACATACTGCCCGGGGCAGTACACCATATACGAACCTGTTATTAGACTGAAAGGTCAAGTGAAAACTGTACCTTCTCAGAGACCTTTCAGTTTGAAAGAAGTTCAAAGCAACACATTGGACTCTCATCACCTAAAAACACTTCAGCCTGTTGAATATAAAACTCTTCAGGGTATACTACATGAAATTGGAGGAACTGGTGCATTTGTTTTCCTCTTTGCTAGGGTAAGGAGGCTGGAGGAGGGGGGTTGCATGTGTGTGTTCTCCCATATAAAATTTTCCTTGGATCTTGGGTAGCAAATCTCATTATTCTCGCTGCCTTTCTCTAGTCTGCATGTGATGCTTTTCTGTTACAACTTGTGGAAAATACCTGTGCCATAACAGACTGTATCACACAGGTTGTCTTAAATTGGAAAGGTAATTATAATTCTATTACGTAGTGTTTTAGTTAATATTGCTAATATGTAAGATGGGGTGTTACATTCTGATTTAGAAACAGGACTTTAAAATGTCAAAAAAGATTATTTTTAGGGGTGTTGTAAAACTGATCATATTTTTTGGCCTCTGATTTTTGAAGCATTTAAATTCATGGCATACCTTTAACAGTTGAACCACAGGATACTCACAGGGCAAGTATGAATAAATGTGAAACTACATGGTGTGCAAAGCTTTATTTTTATCTGATCAACAACGAGAGCTTTCTTGAGATTACTGTTCAACTGATGGTCAAAGGCTTACTTATCCTGTCTAAGAGAAAATGTAATTTCAAAAATAGTAAGGCTATGAGCCTTAAGATAGTTACTACTTACTTAAATGTGACCTTTATGGGGAGAGGCTAATATTTGTGCCAGGAGTCTCTGAAGTACTACAGTTAATTCAAAATACTAATGTAGGCCTAAAGCTTGTCTTGATTTATATGTCTTTGGTATTGCTCTGAAAGATAGTGGAGAGTAATAAATGCACATTAGATCATGGCTATGAAGACAATGCCTGCTATAATTTTACCATTGATAATGAAATCTGAGGAGAAAATCCTTATCCATGTTATTGTATTATGTAAATTTATGCTAAGTACGTGCTACAGATCAGTAGCACGTAGACTGTTTGCCTCAGAAAGGCAAGACAATAGATCAGGTGTCAGGCAATACAGGCATACATGTCTATAAATGTGTACTGCAGCAGAATTAACAGGTATGTGGCAAGAGAAGCTATAGAACTGAAGTTCCATTAATGTGAGATTTCATTCTTGTTTGGTTTTCATTAAAATTCTATTTGCTTTTCCTTGGAATTCAAGAATTGTAGGAAGTAAAGAGGAAAGAATGGTTTGAGGTCTTCATCTATCAAATTGCTTGTCTCTTTATGGATAAAATAAAATTTTAATGTTTGACACTTAGAGGTAGGTGTAGTCTAGACCTTCAGGAACCTTCCTTAAGCACTTCAGAAACATACTTTTCCAGGGCAAACATTTTTATTCTTATTAGAGGCTTATGTATTTCATGATCTTGTGACTTTGTAGTATGGTTAAGTGCCTTCTACTTTAAATTTGTTTGGAACAGACTTTTTCTTGGAAAAGGATTCTTGTAAAGGGACTTCTATTTTCTTAGCAGATCATAGTTTACCACAATAGGAATTGTCACTTCAAATATATCTGAATGTACACACATAGACAAAAATGAAGGCTATGTACATAACATCAAGCTCTTTAATACAGATTTAATCCAGAAGTTATGATTTAGGAATGCAAAAAAGTATTTTAAAGTCTTTTTTTCTGAATGTTTCTCACTTAAACTGTCTTATTAAATTTACCTTCTCTTCAGGTAGTAGAGATTAGCAGCTGTGAAGACACTCAAGCTTTAGCACTGCAACTTATACTATCTTTAACAAAATACAATCAACAGAGAATACAGGAGATGGACAATTGTAATGGTTATTCTATGATTCGTCGAGTGTTGATCAAACCAAAATGCATTGTTGGATTTTGCATGCTGAAGGTAGAGTCCTCTTTTAAACCTGATGTTTTGTTCAATATTAGCAGAAACTTAGAAACTTCTCTGTGACTTTAATATTACATTTGAAATTGTTTTTACAAAGGCAGAACAGTGATTTTAAGCAAGTTTGGTGTTGGCCAGGTACATATGTCTTCCCTATCAGGAGTATGCTGTCTCTGTAAAGGTTTACCTTTTTTGTTATAATTTGGATAGAACAACTGTACTGCTTTGTGATTACGACACTTAAAAAAAATTCCTCCTCTTCAAGACCCTCCTTGAAGGATGCTGCAGTGATGAGATTCTTTATATAAATGAAAATGGACAATTCCAGCTTGATGCAGACTCTACTGCACTTATTCAAGATGTTCAGTTGTTAGAAAAGTTGCTGCTTGACTGGAAGATATGGTCTAAAGCAAAGGTAAGTACTTTAGTTTTGGAAATATTTCAGGTCTAAAATTCAATATTTTAAAAAAGTATTATGAGTAAGAAATTAATTTCTCCAGTTACATGTCAGTAATTACTACAGTTTGCTAAAATTAATGGTCCTTATTTTTCTTTGAATAGCTGTTAGTAGCATTAAACTCCCATTACCAATGATGCAGGTAGCCTTGGGTTTTAAAGTCTGTGAATGTGATGTATGCATATGACTTGTTAGATGAACTGATGAATTTTTTTGTGGAGTAATTGCTAAAACTAAGGAAGACCTGCTTTCTTTTGGAGTAAAACTACTGAAAAACACCATCCAGTGTTAATATAGCAAAGAATATACAGAACTAATTTTAGACAAGAAGTTGAAGGCTTTTTTGGTGGTGGCTTAGTCATTAAAATAAACTTAGTTTTGTATGAACATAACTTTCCTGATAGTTTCTAGTTCTGACTTACCATTTGTAGATATTTAGTGCAAAAGCAACTTGATTTCATTGTGTTTGTTTTTTGTGGTTTTTTTCACTGTGTGTAGACTCACAAATGTAGTTTTGAAGCCATGTTTCTGCATGTTTTTTTTGTTTGTTTTTCAGCAAGGTGTTTGGGAAACTCTGTTAGCAGCTCTAGAAATCCTTATCAGAGCTAACCATCACCAGCAGATGTTTAACATTAAACAGCTATTGAAAGCTCAAGTGGTACATCATTTCCTGTTAACTTGTCAGGTTCTGCAGGTACTTTCATTCTGAAATCCTACTTTGTGCTTGATTTGGGGAGGGTAGAGTAGAAGAGACTAAATGCTGTAGAAAAAGCTACTTCAGTAGGCTGTCCTCTGTGCTTCCAGACCCAGTAAGAAACTGCATCCATTTTACATCAACAATGCCTGGATACAGAATGTTTCATCGTATTTCCTGTCTTTTCTGCACATTAGGGAAAATTAGTATCTTGCTTAAAAAAAAACCTACTCAAATTGGGCAACAACAATTTGGCAGTTTTGGGGGTCTGATGGAATGGAAGATAAAATTGTATAAACCGTTCCTTTTGGAAAAAAATCACTTCAATTAGCTTCGTTTAGTCTTTTCCTGCAGCCAGTCTCAGTTAAAGTGCTTGGGTAGAAAAAAGGAAATGGAAATTAGAGAAGCTGAGAATAAGTTAATCACTAGGCTCACCTTACAGTAGGATTTCCCACAAGCTTCTTGAAGTCCTGTTCCAAAATCCATATTCTTTTAATAGATTTTTTTTTTTTGTCAGCCAGCCAGCATCAAACTATAATATGCTTGATCAAGCAGAAATTGTAAATACAATTATCAATGAAATCTCCAATGTGTATGTTTATAAAAATGGCTGTTGAAGTGGAAATACCAGAGACCCAGTGTAGCACTGTTCGGAAAGCTTTTAATGTTTGAGATGTTGGTATTGGCAAGTATTAATTTCTCTACAAATATGTAATACAATGACAATAACTTATATTTTCAATGGTGATGCATGTTCTAGGGCTCCAGCATTTCAATACAGATTAGTAAAGTATGCTGAACATCTTAGCTTTCCAAAAATCATCTTGCATAACATTTGCAACCTTGTTTCTGTCTGGATTTTGAGTGGGCTGGGCTTGGATAACAGTGAGTAGGTATTATAGGTCCTCTCAAATTAAAGAATACATCTTTATTAGTTGAGCTTCTTTTCTTGTCTGTTTTACTACGGCATGTCAACTTAAGACAATTGCTGTCAAATTAAAAATACAGTAACTTACAGTTGTACTGCTCTTCCTTTCTAGGAGCATAAAGAAGGGCACCTTGCATCCCTGCCTCGGGAGGTTTGCAGGTCATTTGTGAAAATAATTGAAGAAGTGCTTGGTTCTCCCCCAGACCTGGAATTGCTGACACTGGTCTTCAATTTCCTTTTAGCTGTTCACCCTCCCACTAATACATATGTTTGCCACAATCCTACCAACTTCTACTTTTCCCTGCACATAGGTAAATATGTCACATTTATCTAGTAGTAAACAATAAGACAAAGATCTGGTCATAAATTAGTATCTGAAAAAATCTCTTTGCTGTATTTTAGTAACAATATATGAAAAAATTATTGAATGGTTGGGACTTAATACTGTAAACTACTTTCTTAATACTGTAAATTAAACTCTCATCCAAGAGAGGTTGCAGTTAGACTTCGTTTGCTTGGCTTACTTGGGGAGCTTTCTTCTGTCTACAACCATAGATAATCTCTCTGTGGTTATGCCATTAACTTTCTCTAAAGTTTGGTGCTGCTAAATGGAATGCATAATGTTAGCTGTCTGTGTGGACACATTTGTCTTGGGTGAACTTAGAGAAAAACATCTAACTTGCTTGTAAATGAAACTTTTCCGAAACATGTGCATGCTGTCTCATCTCAATTTCAACTTTCTTATTTCCTGTTATGGAACTCCTGGAAAAATAAAAGACCTGAGGAGAATTTTTAGCAATTGATCAGTTGCACTGCAAGATGTCACTGGCAGACGCTATCAGTTAATACAAGTTACCAGCAGTATTTTATGGGCTTTAAGGGATGCCAACCTAGAAAAACAGCTTCTTTAATACATCTGTACTGGACGATCATGTTGGCAAAATGACTGATATGAGCTTTTTAAAAAGAGCAAGAAAGATTTTTTTTTTTTAATGAGAAATTATGAGCAGTTCATGCTTTAATATTAGCATTGTGCAACCTTAGCCATAACTTACGTGACCATGGAAAGCATCCTCCAATTTTGAAGTGTTTTCTCCTTTTGCAGATACCTGTGTACCTCCAGGTTTAGTAATCAGTTTCAAAGGCAGTACAGTTGTGTTTATCTGTATCTATCCTCGAATACCAACTGATGTAAAATTCTGAGTAAGAGTAGAATGCACTTTTTGATACTTGGAGCCTTATTAGGCTGTTTGAGAACAGTCACTTGTTTTTGACATGACAAAAAGTCACTTGTATGCCTGCGAGGACTGTGTTTGATGTACTAAAGCAATTACATTTAATATTTTCATTGTTCTAAAGTAAATTTTAAAGTTGGATCATTAAACCAAAAGATTGCGTTGAAGTGCTTTTTCTTGGTTGCTTGCACCTGAGCATTTCTCATTAGCCTCCAGTGCTCTGCTCAAAATGTGATCTGACTACTACGAGTCTAATTTGTCAACAATGCAAACATAAAATGCTTTTATTTAACTTTTTCCCTTTTCTTGCTAGATGGCAAAATTTTCCAGGAGAAAGTTGAATCACTAAGGTACCTGAGAAATTCCAGCAGTGGTGGGAAGTCATTAGACAATTCTGCATTTGTGATTACATCTCCAACTGGATTTACAGCTTTACCACTGGAAGGTAAAACAATGCTGGGGAAAAAAAGAAAGCATTAAGTTGATACTTTTATTTGTGCATAATTCTTATCTTTCTGAAAATGGTATTAAAGTGTTACCATTTAGTTATACTGTAGGTATGGAAATTGTTCCTACATGATAGAGGATGGGAAAGTATCTTATAAAGAACAATAAGATACCGTGGTTATATAAATTAAAATTGAATTGTTTTCTGGGAACAGTCTCAGATAGCGTGCTGAACAAGTCGAGGTCTGTAAAGATAACTGTTTTCATCAGTTTTGAATTCCTCTGCTATAGATGCTGAAATACTGTGAAGTTATTAGTTCAAGCTGGTAACTTATTTCAGTTGGTGTCCTGTCAGTGGGATGTTTTTTTGCATTATTATTGAATTAGATTTTTAATCATACTTTTTACAGACTTGCATAGGCAATCAACAAATATCATCTGAAAAACAAAAGCTGAAATACCACTTATGTTTAAGCCTTTATTTAAGCTTGTTGACAATGAGAAATAGGCTATGAATTTTTATTTCAGAGCTAAGTTCACCAATATATACAAAATAAGAATGGAAAAAAGTCACACCGATCTCCAAATTAACTACGGTGTAGTTCACATTGTGTGTGACTCAGTTATATTCTATGTATTACAATGTAATACCTGTTACAATTGATATCTTGTTGCTATTTTGCTTTGGAAAAGGAAATTGAGTCTTCAACTACTTCATCTGAAACAATGTTTATTCATGTGTCTCTTTAGAAAAGCAGTGATATAAAGAGCAGATCACAGTACTAAATTGTGTATGGAATTAGTCGTTTTCCCATGTGGATGACATCTTATTCTTCTAAACTGAATACTCTTATATAGGTAGTACAGATTGTTGTTCTTGAATAGAGATTATTAACGTGTATTAGAGGAATACTCAACTTTTTGTGAAAATGGATGTTTGAGTATTCTGAATTTGAATTTCTAAATTTATTTTTATAAATTATACAAATTCACATTTTGTCCAGAACTGTAGTAGTGGTAGGATAAGGAGTAATGGGTGCAAACTGTGAGGGGAAATTTAGCTTAGATATTAGGAAGAAATGTTTTACTGTGAGGGTGTTTAGATACTACAAGAGGTTGCCCAGAGAGGTTGTGGATGCTCCAACCCTGGCAGTGTTCAAAGCCAGGTTGGAAAAGGCTTTGAGCAACCTCATCTAGTGGGAGGTGTCCTGGCACATGGCAGGGGAGGTTTGGATTAGCTGAGGTGGAAGGTCCATTGTAACCCCTTAACATTCTATAATTCTGTAAAATATTTTAAATTGGAAGCTCGTTGTATAACCTGCTACCTGTATGTGGGTTTGCAGTTTGTTGCAGTACCTGCTAATGCGTGTGAAAGCTTGGCTGTGAGACTGTTGCAGCTCTACAAGTGCAGCTTTATAAATATTTTCTGTTGTCTGAAGGCCAACTTGGTCTGGTTATGTTGGCACATGTATGTATGTATACATATTCACATTTTTCTATATATATATATTCTCATAAATATATTCTTGATGTATCATCATTGCATTAGTACTAATTGGTGCATAGTTTTCAAAATACTTCTGAATAAGCAAAGTCTCCTTTTCCTAGAATAACAGAAAACTCCTTCTACCAGTCTGGTATACAGTCTGCTTTCCCTCTCAAAACTTAGTTATGAAATACATGCGTAGTGTGCTTTGAAAGTTTGACTGTTTCAGGTCAAAATGTGCACTTAAAAGGAAGCACTGTTAAATAAAATATGCAGTTATTAGTTGTAAACTTGAACTATATGTAAAACCTTAGTGCAAATGGGTTGATGAATAATATTTCAATGTCCACTGAAACATGTTGGTAGATTGGACTTCTTACACAAAGCTCCAAATAGAACAACCTGTTCTGTTTGACCCTGCTGTGAGCAAGGAGTCTGGTCTAGACAACCTCCAGATGTGCCCTGTGTTCTCAGTGATTCTATACAAATGCCTGCTGAGGGTTAGTTGAGAGGATCATGATTTAAATCCAGAAACTTCAATATGTTGTCAAAAATTATTTTGCATTTTATGCCTCTTTCAGATTTGCGACTTGCTAAATATATGGCCCCATAGTAGCTTACTTGATATACCAAATCTGTGCTATGTCAGGTGTTGTCAGTTTTTCACATAAAATTCACACACAATTCTAAATGGATGAGTAGTCTAATATTGAGAGAAAAAATTGTTTCTAATGTGAAAGGAATTCTAAAGATACCCTTATTTCTCTAGGGAACACTTCCAAGGCTAGTGTACAACAGAAAACAAGCTCCCAGGCACCTGGAAGGCTTTCTAAAAGCTTACCAGCATCACCTACTTCCTCACCTCAAGTTCACCGAAAAAGACCAACTGAAAGAATGGGAAGGAGCACTGATGACCTGCTGCTTATCGGTGAGCATGACTACATTGATCTTCAGGACAGAATTGGTATTGTAGAAAGCTCTGAAACCATAAGGAGAGTACAGGAAGAGCTTCTTAGCAGTTGTGAATCTGCAAAAACAGTTTGTGACTCAGAGCTAACGTCTGCCGAAACATTTGAAGATATTGCAAAGGAAGTAGAGTTATCTGAAAATGCATTTGAGAGTAAAGAAGCAGATGCGGACCTGAAATGTAATGAAGGTGGTGGCAGTGGTGGTGCAGCTGAGCCATTGCTACGTCGTCCAGACAATCTAAAAGGACTGCCTTCATTTCAGAAGGGCCAAAGTAATTTTGCAGGGTTGGGCTTAGCATTTTCTGTTCTTGGAACATCATCAGCCATTGCTCGCTGGCCAAGCTTTGCTGACAAGAATGTACTTCCTGAAGACTGGGACAGTCTTGCTTTTTCTTCAGCTAATGAGAATACCCCAAAACCGTCTGAAAGCCCTGATGACAGGTAAGCACTCACTGTTCTTGCTCTTGATTGCTATTCTATAAAAATTTTGAAGCCTAAAAATTTGGGGAATTTTTTCATACACTGTCATACACAAATTTATTAAGCTTTTAGTCCATAGAATGTTGTGTTGTTTCAATTTTTGCATTATTTACATAGCAAAAATCCTGATTTTTAAAATTTGCTATGTGCAGTAGAAGTAGGAACTTCTTGCTTGAGTTTTTGTGAGGTATCATAAAGAAGTTCCGGTCAGATTATCCTTTTTGCCATCTGCCATCTCAAAATAAGTGTTAATGAAGATTGATAGTAGGATTATTAGAGAAATAATGTCTTCCAAATTTCTTCTTCTTCCTGTCCCCCAAGAATTGCTAGGAATTATGCAGTTTTTTTTAATTTTCTGTAGACAATCATAAGTGGTAAAACATATTCCTCTGTTTTCAGGTGTACAGAAGACTATCTTGTGCTTATCTGCTGTGGATTATATGATCTCCTGCGTGGAGTTCTCCTGATCCTACCGGATGTCATGCTAGAAGATGTGATGGACAAACTTATCCAGCCTGATTATCTTATAGTTCTGGTGAACCACCCATCTCCTCTCATACAACAAGGAGTCATTAAAGTAGGCCCATATAAAGTGTTTTCTGCTAAAAAGATGTGAACTGTCATAGTTAACAGTTGGAAATATGAAGTTTTGTTAATATTTTTAGTCATCTTTCTTCAGTTTTCTATGTTTACTTCTGAGATTTAAGATATGTTTCTACACCACAGATTTAAAAAAACCAAACAAAAAAACCCACCAAAAAAACCCCAAACAAACCACCTAAAAACCAAAACAAAACAACAACAAAAAAACCACCAAAAAAAACCCCAAATGCAAATGTAGAATCCTTGAGTAGGTAAAGGTCTATAATGTAAGACAGGCCCTGAGAGCTTATGATGGCATTACCAATATAAATGGAAGGAACAATGCAGAAAGTCAGTGACCATCTCTTCAACACAAACACATGATGCACTGCATTAATTTAAAGTGCAAGCTAAGGTTTTGCTTTTAACTTTGTTATTCTGAGGAGTGATCCACACATTTGTGGCCTGAAGATGGACTTGAGGCTTCAAAATGTTTTCAGAGATTTTTGTCATATTGAGAAGGACGGTGTTCCTGTATGATGACATTATGTAGAACCTTGAGTAGATTTGCATTTTCATTTGAAAACAAGTAAGATTAAATGGCTTTATTAAGAACAAAAAAGTCATGCATGCACACCAAAGTGCAAGATTTAACAAATATAAAAAGTTAGAGTGTATTTATGTATGCATCTGCTGACTGTTATGTGTATGATTTCATCTCCCTCAAACTTGACTAAAAACCTAGGAGTCTTCAGATCAAAGATAGAAGATGTCAATTGTAACAAGGATTGTAACTGTTCAAATCACAGACAACAAATTAACTTTCAGGGTTGTTATATTAAATGTTTAAAGCTTACACCATAATTATGCATTTATTTTTAGTTGTTGGATGCATATTTCAACAGAGCAAGGAGGGAGCAGAAGGAGAAATTCTTAAAGAATCGTGGCTTCTCCTTGCTAGCCAACCAGCTGTATCTTCATCAGGGGACTCAGGAAGTGGTAGAGTGCTTTTTGGAAATGCTTTTTGGCCGCTCTGTTGGCTTGGATGAAGAGTAAGTAATGCTGTGCTTTTACATCCTGATCCTGTAACAGTATGTGAACTGGAAGCAGTGCGCTTTGTTCCTTCAGAACAGCTTTGAAATGTTTTGCTTGTAGCTTTAAGTGTATTAAAATTGTCAGGACTATTGTATGGAAGATGCACAACAAGGCTAAACGGAACTGCTTAGAGACAAGAATTTGGCCTTTAAGCAGTAAAGGTATTTATTGAGTACAACGTTGGAGAGCTCCCCAGTTCGCACTGGACAAAGAAGCTCTGAAAACTTTGGCAAAGATCAGGGAATATATACAGTTTCTGTGAAAGGTTTTACAACACTTTACATGCATATTCATACATTTGCAACATCAGATTATAATATTCATATCAGGTGGAGTTAGGGCAGAGTCTAGGGTGGAGTCTTTCTTTGGGGGAATTCCTTGGTGGGAGATCCGGTTACTTCATCTGTGGCAGGGGTCTTTTTCTCTCCTCATCCTCGGTGAACTTTTCAACTTTCTCGTTTTCACTGACTCCTTGGTAAACTTACACAGGGTCCTTGACTCGTGTCCCCCCTTTATCTCCTGTGTTTCTCTCCCTTCTTTATTTATGTTGTTGTTTTAGCTGTCCTCCATCAGAACAGGACAGAACACTCTATCTTTGTCATAAGTTTTATCCTTGGTGCAAGGCATCATTCCTCCCTTAGCTGATCCTATAAATCTTACATTCCTTAACGCAGGGCACCAAGATTTTTAACTCCTTAGGCTCTTGTTCTGTTTCATGGACTTAAACTGTAAGCAACTTCATCTGGTGGATGCTATCAGATGGGATCTTGTAAACACTCAGACTTTCCACGTGCCTTAGAGGCCTTAGCACTTCGGATGTCCTGTAACCAATTTAACTCTCCCTATTGTTTCTGATCCAACCTGAAACTGATTTATATCCTTAAAAGTTTTAAGTAGTAGTCCCAAGACTTCTGCTATTTAGATTTTGGTAGGTGATAAAGCAAAAAGCTTGATGATGCAGCTGCTTCCTTGGCTTGGCCCTGAATTTAAATCCCTGTTTCTTTTAGGGAAAATCCCAGACATATGCTGTTTCCATGAACCAAACTAATATTGACAGAAAAGGAGATTACCTTTAAGCAGACAATTATATAAGTAAATGATATTTTTTTAGAATTAGTCTGACCACTTAGTGATGATACCGGGAACACATGTGTAAGTATAATCAATGCCAAAATCTTGCAAAAAGCTCCTTCTCAATTGCTGCCTCTGCAGGATTTGTAGCTAAATTACTTTTCCCTCTTGACTTGATCTTCACTCCTCAAAAACTGTTGTTTAGCTGCAAGATTTAAATATGGCTCCTTAACTTGCCCCAAAGCAGAGAACTGTTACTTCTTCAGGATTTATTAGGGGGCTGGAAAGATAGTTCAAATGTCTCTGGGTTTTAGGATTGTGCATAATAGTTGTGTGGTGAGCTGATAACCTTATAATAGTAATGCAATTTCTTAGTCCACAGGTAAGACAAGGTGCTTTTAATTCTACAATCGTAATAAGCCAGAAGGTGCCAAACTTAATTAAACTTTAGCAGTAATGGATACAGGATATCAAACCTGCTGTCAGTCAGTGTATTATACTGATGAAAAGCTGTATTTATTTTCTTGATAGTTCTGCGCCAGTTGTAATACTTGTTATTGGAAAAGTGATGCATCATTTTTCTGCACTGATTAAAACCCCTGCTGTTCTCATGAAACTATATTGTAGACAGTTGGTAGTTAGCCAAAACTTCAGATACACTTTTTAGGCACATCACTTCTTTGTGGCTCTTTGAGGTGTTTATTTTATTCTTATTTTCTTTAGTCGACAGGCATTGTTATGGCAGTTAAATGTAGGAAATTACCATCTACACCTTTGCCAGAATACTGGCATAGACTGGTATTCCAGTTGCATATATTAGTTGCATTTATCAGGTTGTTATTTTAAGGATGTCACTCATGTATATTTCTGTTGATAGATTTGATCTGGAAGATGTCAAGAATGTTGGACTCTTTCAAAAATGGTGTGTCATTCCTGTTCTGGGTCTTATAGAGAATTCTCTCTATGATAACGTTTTGCTGCATAACTGCTTCTGTCTCCTGCTGCAAATCATAAATTCCTGCTCAAAAGTTGCAGACCTACTGCTTGATAATGGTTTGCTCTATGTGTTATGTAATACCCTGGCTGCTCTCAACGGACTGGAAACAAAGTGAGTATTGTATCCATTGCTATCAAATAGTCTAGGCACAAACTTAAGGCTAGCATGAAATTACTGTTCTACTTGCTAAAATTGTCAGAGCATGTACAAAATAACACTGGGTTTGAGGTTTTCAGCTTTAATTATACCTGTAAGTTAAAGTTAATGTTTAGATATTCACTTCAAACAATGGAATATTAAAATGTTCTTTCCATATCCTAAACTGCCAAGTAAAACGACACTTTAAGATTGAAGTTTGTCCCACTGTCTGCACCATGGATTCTTTTTTTAATAAAACTGAACAGGAGATGGTAGCATTCTGCTGTATCTGTAGCCAATATCAGAACTGCAGAAAAGTCTCTCCTGTACTGCCTGTAACTTAATATTTGAGATTTTGAGTAACTTAAATTATTTTATTAGTTACAAAAATTCTGTACTTTAAGAAAGGTTATGCAGGAGAGATCTTTATTTTATTTCATTAGCTGCTATCCTAAAGAAATGGAAAAGTTTTCCTTTTTACCTCAATATAGTTTTAGTTCAGCATGGTTACAAAATTATATACTGATATTTTTTGAAAAATACAGGATTTTAGACTAGTTGTTTAACTTAGAAATCTGATAATTGCTTTTCCAATAAAACTGTTACCTTCTTGTTAGAATGTCTCAAATTTGCAGGCATCCAATCTGCCAAAGTTAACACTAAAGAAACAGCTTGGATTATAATGCTTTAGTCTTCAGTAGTAACACTTATATATGAAGTACAACAAACTAATAGGTTGGTGGAAGTAGCAAGGGGAATTATAATGGGTCTTGTTATGAGTTACAATCTACTAGAATTGTCATGTTTCTAGTAACTAAAACTTTGTTTGCAGCGTTCCCTTGAATGACTACAAGTTACTAGCATGTGATATACAACAGCTGCTGGTAGCAGTTGCAATTCATGCCTGCAGCTCCTCAGGTTCTCAATATTTTCGTGTTATTGAAGACCTCATGGTGCTGCTGGGTCATCTTCAAAATAGTAAAAATGCAAGGATGCAAAGTAAGTTACCTTCTTATTTTTGGGCTCGTGGGACTACTTCCCCACTGATTTTTGTTTAAATTTATATTTCTGCTGAGGTAAAAGGGGAAGTTTTCTGGTGATGGATCTTCTTTCCCTTCTAAGTGGTTCTCAAAGTTATAGTTTTCTTCAGGAACCTACCTTGTGGTAAAGAACTGTATCCTGCTAATCTGAACAAACAGGAATTGCAAAAGGTTTTTGTGGGTATTTAAATGGAAATGTTCTATACAGTTTCATTTAGCTTGTTTTGGAGTAATCAAATTTAGTGGCTTTTCCATGAGAACTCAATTGTGTGTATCTGTGGAATAGTGAGGTGACTTCTGTGAATTCAAGAGTCTTACAGCTCTTGACACTTTTTGTGTTCTTTTACTTGTTAAACATCTGGTAAAAATGGTTAAAGGATGTGTAAAACATTCCATGTATGCTTTGTATGCCCCTCTTTATAGATATGGCAGTTGTTCTGCAGTTAAGAGTTCTTCAAGCAGCCATTGAATTAATAAAAACCACAGCAAACCAAGATGCTCAGGAGCAGGCCAGTTCAGCCCCATCACCTTCTGCACCACATCGTGCAATGTTTCAAAAGCGTAAAGGTATTGCAGGTGAGTGGCAGAAGTGTAGCATTTTTGTGCTTTCTTTTGTGTGTTTTAGTTGATGTTTCCATGATATTACCTTCTTTTGGGATTCTCTTACTTTGACAAGTTGCTTATTAAAGATGTTTTTCAGGTAATTCATAGTGGTTTTAATAACCAACCTCACAGTAAGGTAATCAAGCTAGTCCATGTAACTAACACAGCTGTGATGTGGGGACTGCTTTGTTGCTCAACTTCTTATTAGTGACCATCCTGAAATAAATACCCTCCACTCTAAATTTATAGTTGAAAATGCCACTGTGGTTGTGTTTGTAAACCCTTCGTGCAGTTCTAGCTGTAGCAGTAATACTTTCTCTGTATTTGATAGCTTGTCCGTCATTCTGTAAAGGTTTTATAGTCTTCTGGCTGGAAATTGATTTTTGTATGTTTTATTTAAATTAAGCTCCACTAAAGACTTCATGGAAGATATAATTTAAAAACGTGGCAAATGCTTGTCTCCTGTTCACTATGGGAATGGTTCTGTTGATGGTCAGCTTTTGAAAGCCCTCTCTATCAACCTGGTAAAGATAGTGAAAATATATTTGTTATTTATCGTTAGTGTCTTACTAGATTCACTAAATAGTTATTTCAAGAGAAAGAAATACAGTCGAAGCCTGCCAGTTCATTTAAAAAAAAAAAAGAAATACTCTTAGGTTAAAATTGTACTTCTGTTAATGGCAATGGGTATGTACAAGATGTGTTAGGCTGTTGATATGCCTGTCTCATCAATTGTGCTGATTAATCTACTTCCCAATATGCAGTATCTTGTTTTATCACTAATTCTTCATCCAAGTTACACAGTAGAAAGAGGAATAAAAGTAATGGTTTTGAATCTGTTTTATACAAAAATATGCAAATCGTACAATAAAGCTGATCTTGAGACTATCTCATTTCATGGTATCACTTCTTGAATTGTATATATTTTTAAATAGCTTTAAAAATTAAAACCAAGACAGGTACCCAGTGACACTTACGTAACCTTTAATATTAATGTATTTCAAATGTTTTGATTCCTTAAATGATGTGAACTCTTTGGATGAAAGCAGTTGCTGAGTGAATGAGTTTTTCTACATTTTTAGTAGAATTCTGTTCATGCTTCTCTCCTCAAAGGTTCAAGAAAGTTTTCGCTTGCTCAGTCTGATGCTCTGCTGATGAAAATGCGCTCATTAGCAAGTGAGGAATTCAACATGATGATGCAGCGGAGAATGAGCCAAGAAAATCCTATCCAAGCCACTGAGCCTGAGTTTGCACAAAGGTTACAGAGGCTGACTGTTCTAGCTGTTAACAGGCTCATTTATTTAGGTAGGATTTCTTTTTTGGTTGTTTCTGTTTTGACAGAGCCAGTGTAGTGCGATAAATAAAAACGGATTCTTGCTGTAGTGTTAGAGAGGAAAGTCATATTATTGACACAGATTTTATGGATTTAGCCACATAGCATCAGTGATTTCTCTCTCATTATTATGTAACTGACAATCTGGATAATGTTTTTATCTGAATGAACTGAACAAGTTGTTTTATTTCTACATTAGTCCTTTCATGTGTTAACTGCCTCAATTATTACCTGAAGATTTAACTGCCAAAGGGAGCATCTGCACTCTCAAAACACATCAGTGTGCATGTTTGCATGTTTCTATGAAATAGCTATATTCGTTAGCAAGACATGATGACTTTGAGAGCTAGTTCAAATTCTGCAGAAGCAAGAGAGAATAAAGAATAGTAAATATAGCAACAGTAAAGGCAGTATTTGATTTAATGCCAACTAAAGGATCATAGGATTGTCTTGCTTTAGATGGTGCTGATCAATATATACCTCTTAAATTTTAAGCATCTACTGAAGAGTGCCTTGATGTACTGGGTATAACAGAAAACACAAGTCAAGGCAGACATTCAGCATCCCAGCTGGAAGTTCCTGAAGAAGAAAGCCAACAAGAACTGCCTAGCAGAATAAACCCTTTTCTTAAAGAAATGGTCAAAATGTTGGTGGAAGGAGTCAAAGTATCCATTGTAAGTAGTTACATGCTATCCACATTAAAGCATATTTCATAAGGTTCATTTACTAGGAACTTTTCATGCATAATGTATTCTGTCCATAAATGCTGCTCTTACTGCCTCTCTGTTCAACTGTGGCATTAAAAACCCTCTTTAGCTTCCCCGTTGTTCTGCAGTTGTAAAGTAGTAAGTGGATCTGTTCTGAGCTTTACCTTTACATTTAGCAAAATTTTGCTCCTTGAACAAACACACAAAATTTAAATGGACTTCTGTGTACTCTGCAAATTTGCTTGGTCTCTTAAACCTCAACATTTAAATTTGCTGGAGCCTATAAAACAAGATCTGCTGTGCATTCACAGATGGAGAATTTCTTGGAGCAGTTTGTGTCTATAGTGTTTTAGAGCTGGGAAGGAGAGCTTTTTTCTTTCAATTCCTGCCAAAGGGCTGAGAGTTTTCTCTTCTAGCATACAGGTGTTAGCTTGTTAACCTTTCCAAGGTGATCAAGTTCTGCTTGGGTAATATGAAGTGGGTTTTTTGGAAAACTTAACTTACTCTTTCTTGTCTCTTTATTTCTCTTAGGTTGTCTTTATAAAAAGTGGTTCTATCTAAGTTTCTTTCTAGTTCAGGAAAATTAGGTTTGATAAGTGTGTTATGTTTCCATTGTGCCATACTTGTAGTACTTTTCAAAGATGTCAGATTTCTTTTTGTGAGCACAAGCACTTCAGTCCAATGCGTGGATTCTAATCTTTTGAGGTAATCCATTCAGAAACTACTAATTAATGTAGAAGGGCTGTTCATTAAAACAAGCAATTAAAAAAGCCCTTTGGTTTTTAAACCCTCTACATCACAATTTTGACTTTCTGGATTGTTGTATAGTCTCTGACTAAATATCCAGTTTAGCTAGGAGTTGCATTCCTAATATTGGTGCATTGAGAACCGTGCTTATTTTACTAAAATGAAAAAAACCCTTCTTTCATTTTCAGTAGAAAGCCTTTTAACATGTAATAATCACTGAACTGAAATGAAACTTATTTTGGTAGATAGATCTTTCTTACATTTTGATCATATTTACTGTTGTTTATTTTGTAATTTGAAAAACTTGGTAAAAGCAAGCCCTAACCCGGTAATATTAAAAAGTTGTCCCTTTTACTTAGGGCACCAGCAGAATGACCACGCCAAAACAGCAGTGGAAAAGAATTCTCTTGTCATGTAAGGACACATTCCGTACACAACTTGGGAGGCTTCTTGTGCACAGCTTGTCTCCTGGAAGGCCACTGCAAGAGAGAAAGCAGGCTTTGGAGATGGTACCTGAAGTAAACCATCACGAGATTTTGCGTGACTGTCTTAGCCCAACTTTGCAAGTAAGCTCAAGATGTTTCAAAGAAGTCTCTAAAACCTAGATTCAGTTTTTTGTTTAAATTTAAAACTGTATGTGACTAAAATTGCTCACTGCTGTTTTAGCAATATTTAGTGTAATGACAACTATGTTATATGAAATGTCTGTATATACTTCTGCAATTGCTGTATTATCCTGAGCATAGGCAGCTTTGTAAGAGGCAAGATAGAATTAAGTCTGTGTATGTTGACTCTGTAGTGCATCAAATATGACATCTCCTGTGCAGTGCAGAAACAAAAGTGGTACTAGTTTTAACACAAAGGATTTTACTGAGGAAGCTAGAAGTTAAGGCACCCTAAAAAAGCAGATTAAGCAAGGAATTATTCTTACCTTGGAACTCCGTAATGGCAGACTTCCTGATACTTGTAAGAATTGATTGTAACTAAATTTTAAGAAGCAGTCAGTCGTCAATCAAAGCAGTACTCTTCTTACTTAGCATTTATTCTGAAAGTAGAATTGTGTATTCCTTGTTCTTAAGGCAAATAGCTGAATAGGTTGTCCCTGCTTTTCTGGGTTTGTCAGAAGAAAGCTTTTTTGCTTGTACTCCATTAGTGCAAGCTTGAAAGAAAGCATTTCTTAGAGCCATAATCAGAAATTGGGTATGAATGTTGCTATTTGAGATCTTCAGGACTGCAAGAATGAAATAAATTATTTAAGATTTGCCACAGTTTGAGTCCCTGTATACTAAGGAGAGAAAGTATTTATTGGATTAGCCTATGGCACTTAGATGTTTCTGATCGCCTATACATTATTCAAATAAATTAAGTTTCATCAGGAAGAGAAGAGCTGATGTACTAGCAGGGGCTTCTGTGGAGGAGTGTCTTGTTGAGTGCGTTTATGGCCTGTGTCTGTTTAACTTCATTATGTGTCAGCTCTAATTTGATTAATCAAATGAGGTGTAGCATTCTTGGCAGGCAAAATTAGAAGTCTCTGGCACATATTTCCTGAAGTATACACAAGGCTGCAGGAGCTGAGTACTGGGAAAAGGAACTTGACTTTCCTGCAAGCCATTTGAAAAGTGACAAGATGCTGGGGCAAGTTTTAGCATGTGAAGATGAAATTCAGCATGTTTTTCTAGTTTTATAAAGGTTTTTCTCTAACCATTAAAGCAGCCATTTTCTTTGAATTAGAGAATAATTAGTGGAAGAAACCTATGCCGTCTGACTAGAAAAGGGAATAAAGGTGGAAGAAAAAAAACCTGCTCAGCGTTGTATTGTGAAAATGAGTGACCATACATCTCTATTCCCCTCTTCCCTTCTTTTCATCTTCTAGCATGGGCCTAAGTTAGTGCTGTATTTATATGAGTTAATGCACAATCACAGCGATGGAATGACCAATGAACAACAAAGAGCAGTGGTAGACTTCATGAATACATTGAAAAGTTGTGGCTATAAATGCATTCCCCTGAGCCCACGACCAAAACCAGATTTATTAAAAGCTTTGAAAGAGGTTTGTGAATAAAAATTTTACTTTAAAAACTGGGTGTATTTAAGAAAATTGTCTGTTATATGGGGTCAGAGTTTAACTGCAGACTGGTTTTCTTTGGTGCATGGCTTATGCTTTTGGGAATTCTCTTTGGGTTCTAAATATTTCTGTCACGTATACTCAACTCTTCACAGCAAACTCACAAGCTTCTTGGTTAAACATATTACTTAACCCAGACAAAGATGGGAGTTCATAGTAAGCTACTAGTATCTCTCATTGTCAAGGAAAGAATTTTTATGATTTCTTGCAAAAAGGAAAAATTATATTTAGATTTAATAAAATGGCAGTAACTGAAGCCTTGCTGGTTTTAAATGCTGTGAAGATATCAGTTGAACAGTTTTGTCAGTCTTCCTTTTTTTAAATTGGCATATCCTTTAGTCTCTCCTTCCTTATTTCATCCATCTGAAAAAAAGAAAGTAATGTATAAAACTTCCATTCAGGATCAGAAGAAATATGAGATGGAAGAAGGTGTAAACAAAGCTGCTTGGGAGAAGACAATGGCTAATAATCAGCAGAAGTAAGTACCTTCTTAAAGGGGCTGCAAAAACTCTCTCAAATGTTCTGTTTGGCACTTCCCATTGCAAAGTTGCCTGTATGATTATTACAGATGTTTTTTTTAAATTAGCAACAACACTGGCTTTCAGGTTTTTAATTTTACTGTTACATATAGGTATATGTATTTTGATAGGTTTTATAATAAATGGCATTGTGTGAACCTCAGAATACCAGATTGGTTTGTTGCAGCTTTGGCATTTCACCCTTAATTTTATGACTGTTGTATCTGTCCAGTCACCTCTGCTGTTGCCGTGGTGTCTGCAATTAAATCACCCTACAACTGACTCCGATCTTCAATGAATAAAATATTCTATTTAGCAGACTATTTGAATACTTTTGTGAGCTATGTAGACTGCTGCTACTTGATGTAATGTAAATTTCAGTATCTTGTGGTAGATTTGAGTTCTTTCTATTAATTTACATTTCAGACTATGCCATGAAAATCAGATTTGAGATGCACACACAATATGCTTTAATGTAGGCAACTGTAGTAGCTGTAAAGGTCAGCTCAGCCAAGTGCACACACACAAGTGTTAAGACTCTATGTCGAATGATTTAGGAGATTTAATCAGTGGTAAATTACTGTCCTTACTCCATATTTTTATTGTAATGAGTATACATGAGTTAGTAAAGCATGCTAATATATAGCCATCTATCTTCAGACTGGCTTATCTTTGGCCACAAGTAAGAGGTTTTTGATGGCTAAGAAGCAGAAGGTATTCATGAATCTCATTACATAGACTAAGTTTCTCTGCCTCTGATGTAACAAGAACTAATAGATATTAACTGCCAAACTGATTGTATTTTGTAAGACATTTCAGTGTTTTGCTTTGCCTCTTCAGTGTGTTTATTTCACATTTTAAAACACAACTGTTCCTCAGTCTCTTTCAACGTCTAGATACAAAATCTAAAGACATTTCTAAAATAGCTGGAGACATCACACAAGCTGTGTCTCTGTCACAAGGAATGGAAAGGAAGAAAGTCATCCAGCACATCAGGGGGATGTATAAGGCAGAGCTAAGTGCCAGCAGACATTGGCAGGAACTTGTTCAGCAGCTTACCCATGATCGGTAAGTTTTTTCATCTCAGTAATAAAGAAAGAAAGACTCAATGCCTGACATGTGATTCTTGTTCTACTTAATGGCACGTGAAATGTAGGTGATATTAAAATTAGAATTACTTTTGATAATTATCTGACAGTTAAAAACTTGTAAAATACGTTTTTTTTATTATCCTGTTTTTATGGTGAGCAGCTGAGTAGCCAAGTAGTATTTCTATGCCATTTAGACAGGCTGTTTTGTCAGATATTTTGCTGTGTCTAATGCAATGAAGAGTGTCCTGAAGTTTTCGTATCTTGCATTATGTAGATGGAGTAGAAAAATAGATTTTTGCTAATGTTATTCACACTAGTGTCTAGATACTCCTTGTTCTACGTGGATTACTGAACAAACATGCCAAGTTTTAACGAAAAAACAAACTATGCTATTTTCATCATTGCAGAACTAGTATTATGTTTATAGTGTTGGATGCATTGTTTTGCTGTTTTCATCAGAATGAAAAGCTTCAAGAACAGTCCTACAGTAGTAGCTTGTAAGAAGTCAGTCAGTGGAACAGCTCATGAAAATAAACTAAATTCAGTCTCTTGATACTTTTTCCAGAAATAATTGCCCAGAGTACTACTGTGCAACTTCTGCCTTTCTGCTAGTTAAAGAACAGAATGAATAAGCATGTTTACTGGCTCTGCTATCCAACTCTTTTAACACTTTTTTTCTCAGAGCACTCTGGTATGACCCAGTCTATTACCCAACTTCTTGGCAACTGGATCCAACAGAGGGCCCAAACAGAGAGAGGCGCCGTTTGCAGAGGTGCTACCTGACTATTCCAAACAAGTACCTTCTCCCAGACAGGCAGAAACAGGAAGGTAATTATAACACCTTCTGGGAGCATATCTGAATTGTAATGACTTTTAGTGCCTTATTTGTGATTTCTTTATAGGTGTGATAAAAACTCCATTGGCTTACCTATTTGAAGACAAAACACACTCTTCTCACTCCTCTACTGTAAAGGACAAAGCTGCAAGTGAGCATATAAGGTAAGGTTCGGATAACGCTTACCTCCTTTCCCTGCCTTCTGCCAATCCAATGTAATAGTTGTCACTTTTTTGTCTAAATAATTTTTTTTAAAAAATTAAGTGAGAAATGAGATGTCAAAAATAGTAGGCTTTCTGCAATATTCAAAAGCAAAAGCCTAGAGCTACCAAATACCAACTAGTGTATATGTGGGTTGACTTGGGTAAGATAACCTGGTGGGGCATCTTGTCTGTCACTTAGTAGCACTGCCTGTCTTCGTTATCTAAGATCTGGTAGGTCTTTCCATTAGTGTTCAAAAGCATATTGTGTTTCCATCCTCTCTTGATTTTACCATAGTGTTACTCAGCTCTGCAGTTGTGTCAATTTGCCACCTGTTACAGGCACAACTACAGCCTAAAATAACTGCAGAGATGAAGACATAAGTACAAATACACTAATGTGCACATCTAGAAAGCTGAGGTTCTATTTTATTTCCCTCTTTGGGATTTGAACCATTGGAGTCATGGTGTTGAACAGTTTTTCTTCAGCTGTAGCCTTTGAGGCTTGTCAGTTTTAGGTGTGTGACGAAAAGTGCATAAATTCATAAGCAGTAATGTACTTTGAAATATTTCAGAGTTAATCGAAGATGTATAAGCGTAGCACCTTCTAGAGAGACTGCTGGTGAACTGCTGTTAGGTAAGTAGAATTTTCGGTCTTCATAAATACACTTTTGGTGTAAGATTCTGCTGTGTATGTAAACCTGGCTAGTTTTTTTTAAGTAAATGAGTTATTTCCTGACTTCTTATGGATTATATACTTTATAGATCAATTTTGCCTTTCTTCTCTACTGTTTGCATGAGCGTTGTGTGGACTGTTGTTAATTTTTAAGATTGCAGGCCACTTGCTGAAAGATGTGGAATGATAATTGTATTTGTGTCAAGTAGTGTCTTGCCCAGGTACTATTCTTAGTATTCTTAACTCCTGGATACTGTTTATATAACCCTAAGATGCATTATACTAATAGTAATATCATGTACCTTTTTGCAACTACTTTTTGCTACAGGAAAATGTGGCATGTATTTTGTTGAAGATAATGCTTCAGACACAATTGAAAATTCGGTAAGTGTTAGAGCCTATTGTCCAGCTTTAATTTTTCCAAACTATGACCACATTTAGCTTTTGTCTACTGCCACTGAGATTGCTGGAGTACTAGAGTTAGAGATCTCTGGACAAGGCCAGCCAAACTGATTAGTTTGGTTTCAGTGTTGTTTCTTTTCCCCTGGCTGGAATCGGTGGTGATAGGAGAAAACAGGAACGATGTGGGCCTGGGTCTAGGAGGGAGTGAGGAAGGGGTGATGTGGGGAGGCTGCTGCACCTTACAGTCCATTGCTCTGAGTTCATCAGCACAAGTGCACAGAGGTTGCTTTGATCTGCACCTGAGGTAACTTGCCTTAGTGGAAGCTGGAGCACTAGGAAGTGCTTCACAGCATCTGATTCTTGAATGTTATGTTATATAGAATGTTCTGCCTTCTCTCTTATTCTATACAAGAGTGTTGTTTCATGGAGGAAGCTGGAACTGACCTAATTCTTTTGATATGTAAAGACTTGTATGTTTAAATTACCTGTACATCCAACAGACATTTAAAAATAATCAAGATATGGGATATATTACTGAAAGCTTTAATCTGTTTTTACGGATTAAATTACTGTTATTAAATTTTTTACAGATTAAATTACTCCTTGCATCTGCTAAACACACAGGTCCTGTGGTTTAAGAAGCTACCAGCTGTTTTGCTGCTTTGTCTTCCACAGAACTGTCAGAATTGGGATTCATGATAAAGCTTTGCTTGCTCTGGCTGTCCAATATCTTAGCTTAAGCGCCAGTAAAAATATGGCATTGCTTGCTAGTATTAGATAGGGAATTGGAACAGCTAAGGAGCATGCATGTTGTTCTGCCCACTTCCTTGAGGAGAGTGGAAAGTAGATGAGTAGATTCCCCCTTGAGAATGGGGAAAGTAGATGAACAAAATCCCAACATTGTCTTAAAGCATCGCAGAAAAATTAGTTTGCCTTATGATCTGCTCTATGGTTATAGACTGAGTGCATTGAAGGGTTTCTTGTTTGGAAAATCTGCTATTTAAAATAATTTTTAAATCGCAAATTCTGCAGAGTTTTCATGGAGAAACTGAACCAGCATCATTTTCTTGGACATATGAGGAAATTAAGGAAGTTCATAAGCGCTGGTGGCAGTTACGAGACAATGCTGTGGAAATATTTCTAACAAATGGCAGAACTTTACTCTTGGCTTTTGATAATACAAAGGTAATGTGGCACCAATGCATAGTAATACATCAAAGTGTTTTGCTGTGTCTTCATAACATGTATATTCATGCATTAGTTTTTAAGGAGACCTGTTGCATGGACTAACTAAATTGTGCATAATACCTTTGAAAGAACTTGGCTCAGCTAGACTTCTAGACAATCATAGGCATGTTGTAAAACACATCTCTGATATATTAAGACATTAAAGAATCTTAGTAATACTAAACATTATTCCATTACACCAGATACCTGGGAATTTGTAAAATCATAGCAACTGATGAAGTCTTGATAATCTGAAGCTTTTTAAATTGTATGATTAAATTGATGGTATTTTCTTCTAGGTCCGTGATGATGTGTACCACAACATCTTAACTAACAATTTGCCTAACCTTTTGGAATATGGAAACATTACTGCTTTGACCCACCTGTGGTGCACAGGACAGATTACTAACTTTGAATATCTGACTCATTTAAACAAACATGCGGGCCGTTCCTTCAATGATCTCATGCAATATCCAGTATTTCCTTTTATACTTTCTGACTACACCAATGAAACACTGGACCTAAATGATCCATCGGTATATAGGTAACGTGAAATGTTTGGAATTCTTTATTTCCAAATGCTTGAACTGATCATCCTGTATAGCTTTTTAACTTCATTGTACTAAACTGCACACATACATGAATGGAACTATTTAGGGACAAGCCTCATCTCTAACAGCTTGAGCTTTTTACAATAAGTGGCTGCTTTACCTTGGATATTGAAATAAAATGGGTGTGTAGATTCAAATGCAATGTATTGGACTTACACTGTCTTAATAGGATACGTATAGTCCACAGATTTAAATAGAGGCTGTAGGTTTAAATTCATATGATTTAAGACTTCTAGGCCAATTAGCAAAAATTAAATAGAAAAGGAAATAATCTTGTAAATTATTTGGCCAGGGACTTTTGATTACAAAGTCAGTCTTCATTGTGAATGGATCCGAGTGAATTGTCTCACCCTAATGAATTTCTGTTAAGTTGATTAACATTTGTGTGCACTAAGTCTTTGCCTTTAAATGATGCTTCTGGTTTGACAGAGGCACTTGGCATTTGCTTACCTCATACTATATGGTGGATCTGAGTTTGTCTTTAGTGCTAAGAGTGGCTTTTTTATTTTCTGTACTGTCTTGAAAAGTGTTTTCTTATCCTTTTCATAATATTAATGGTGTTATTCTTAATAATGCATTATGAAATGGCATGAATCAATATTGCCATAAAAATTACTAGATATCAGTACTACTTCTGTTGCAGAAATTTGGTCAAACCAATAGCTGTGCAGTCTAAAGAAAAAGAGGATCGTTATGTGGATACTTACAAGGTAATTTGGATAACTTTTGCTCTTGCCTTTGTCCTGTGTATAAATGACATGGTGGCTTTAGTTTTTTTAACATATATTGATGGCAGAAATAGAAACCACAAATGTAGTATTTCATGTCTACAGAATTCTTATTTGCAGTATATTTTCCAGGGAACATTTCCTGGGAATTGTTCTATAACATGCTTGGAAGTTGTGTTTGTTCCTGTAACTGCAATCATAAATGAATTTAGTCTTTCCATGTGATACTGCTGAGGAATTTAATGCCTTACACATATGACCATGAAGACATATGACACGTATTAAAAGATCCCTAAAGATCAGGAAGATAACTTACTGCTGTTTATTTGAAATTACCTCAGTGGAGCTTGTAGCTATTTGTTCTGTTTGATAACAGAAAAGCTGTTTTCCCTCAAGCACTCTGTTATTTTAACATGCCCTACTATAATTACAGTGCTTTTTGATTTTTTCTTTTTAGAATGTTTTAAAGGCTGTAGGAATCAGCAACATGCCGAGGAATGAAAGCATCTGCAGCTGGACTTTCAAACTTATGCCTGTCATGATGGTCTAGTGTATTATTTGCAAATACTGTTATTTCCATTTAGTATTGAAAAGCCTATATAATGGCTCTGCTGTATTAGAAAACAAGAGGCAGGGCAGAGGGGAAAAACAGAAGTAATAAATAATGGAAAATAGGTAATGTAAATTGGCTAAAGACTGATATGTAACTGGATTGTAAAAGAGACTTCATGTCTTTTGACACTTAACAGTGTATTTTATTCAAAATCACTTTTAAATGTATGTTTCTGTAAAAGTTTGTGTTTATTCCTAAACAATTTAAGCAAGCTTTTTTAATTGAAGTAGGAGGTTTGTGATTTATTTTTTTTTCTCTACTATTTTTCTAGTATTTGGAAGAAGAGTACCGTAAAGGAGCACGAGAGGATGATCCAATGCCCCCTGTACAACCATATCACTATGGATCTCATTATTCCAACAGTGGAACTGTGCTTCATTTCCTAGTTAGGCTGCCACCTTTTACTAAAATGTTTTTAGCTTATCAAGGTAAGGTTCTGATTGCTTGTACTTGCCATTCACATCTGGGCCTTGTTCCAATGACCCAGGAATGCTGTATGTTACCTTATCCAGCATAGTTTTTCACTTCCAAATAACTGAGTTTTATAAAATTAAATCTGGTATGCTTTAACAGTAGACCCATTCCTGAAATTATCAAGCTAGACCATAAAGCTGTACATCTTACATTTATACCTTAGTTTCTGTAGCATAAAAAGCTAACCTATATTTGGCTTGCAGTCCATGTGTAATACATAGTAATTGAGATAAAAGAATTCTAAATGTTCTCAGCTAACTGGAGAGCAGTTAACTACTTGAAGTTGCAGATAAGCAACTGTTAGTGTCCAGCATCGATGTAACAAATTCAGTTTGGATTTCTTTATAGATCAAAGTTTTGACACCTCAGACAGAACTTTTTACTCTACCAATACAACCTGGCGACTCTCTTCGTGTGAATCAATGACTGATGTAAAGCAGCTTACACCAGAATTATTCTGCCTTCTCGACTTTCTAGTTAACAGAGAAGGTATGCTAAGAGGACAACAAAGCTATATACCCAAAACAGTTGCATAATAGAGCCTGTGGGTTGAAACTGAGAACATTTATATCCCTTGGTTGAATATGCTAAGCAGTAGATGTATGGGAGAAATTCGGCACAAATTTGTGGATATGCTAAGAAAGCCATTATGTAGGACGTAAGCTAATTTTTTCCATAATTATGTCAGTGGGGCAAGGGAGTTTCCTATTTTCTGATTTTTCCATTTAAATGAGTATGTACAGCTTGAATGTGTTTTGGAGAGACTTGTTGATGCTGCTTTGTTGATCAGCAATCACTGTGCTTAATGGTTTACTTTTCGTAGAACTCTATGAAGACCTTTCTGAAGTTACTGTCATCTAAAGTGTTGGAATATTCATTCTTTCTAGGTTTTGATTTTGGAGTACGTCAAAATGGTGACAGAGTTAACCATGTCAATCTTCCACCCTGGGCTCGTAATGATCCTCGTCTATTCATCTTGATTCATCGTCAGGCTTTGGAGTCTGACCATGTTTCCCAGACAATCTGTCACTGGATTGACTTGGTGTTTGGTTATAAGCAAAAAGGCAAGGCCTCTGTTCAGGCTATTAATGTCTTTCATCCTGCAGTAAGTATTTGTTAAGCAGTGTGTTTGTTCATTGCCCTTAGTAACTTAATGGGGGAAAGGTCAGTCTGACTTGTTTGGAAAACATCCAACATGAAGCAAGATCCCCCTCTCATGAAATGTTGAATAAGAAAAGGCTTTAGCTGTTTCGATGTGGAACTGATAAGATCCCAGGGAGTGTTGTAAGACTTGGTGAACTTGTGTTCCTCTTCTTTGCCTTGAGGTAGGCATAGGGAATGATTGGGTCTGGGGTTTAGACTTCCTGGATAGTTGTTTGCAGTGTCTTGCAGTGGTATACAGGTACTGCTGTGTTCATGTGTATCTGATTCCATCTCTTTCAAAAGCTTTTCATTTAGGCAGGTGGTGCTGCAGCTTTTGATATCATTAAAGTAGTTCCCTTTGTCCTGGGCTCGTTACTTGTGTTCTTTCCTTCATGTAAACCTTGTGTTCTGTCCCTCTTATGAACCCTTTTCCCTACAGTACACTCAATTTCAAATAAGACTTCATTTAAACATTTTTAAATTGTAACATGGATATCTTGAATTGTATTCTTTAACTTTAATCCTTACTATCACAAGATTTGCTCAGCCAGATGGTCCTGGTTTTAAATGCATTCAAATGTGTTCCATGTTTTTAGTGTTTGTTTTATATTTGAAAAAGCTAATAAAACCATAGTGTTTTGCCGTGGGGGCCTTTTCAAGTAACCATTCAAATGCTTTGCTTCCTTTTTGCCTCATTTTGTGCTTTAGTTTTGACTTAGTACTATAAATTTCAAATATTAAGTTTGTGTGTTAATTGTTTTTTAAAGTGGAAAGTCAAGGCCTTTGCCAGGGCAGAGTGTGTGGTACACAACTAGAGGCATAAAAAAAAAAAAAAACAAGTAGAAGAAAGAAATGATTTCCACTTTCTTGAAATACGAGATTTCTTTTGCACTCTCTATCCCAAAACAGAGCTTTATTTTTTATATACTCTTTAAAAAGAGGTACAGAAAACACTCTTCCAATCTTTTGTGTATCAACAGAAACCTGTCGGGTTTTGCACAGATTCATAAAGGTCTCAAAAGCTCTTTGACAGAAATTAGTCATGGCATAGATGTAGGAGCAGCTCACATGATAAATCTTGAAGTGATAGTTATTTCCAGTAAAGATGCTGTGATGAGGTTACTGTTTTTAGTGGCTCTTTCGTCAGTGCAGCCATTCTGGGATGTCTTGTGGTCCAAATCTTAAACAACTGATAGTCTGCCTCTGAATTTGTGTGTGTTGCAAAATCTTTCCCAAAGATAAACCTCACAAGCTTATTCTTGCCCCTCCTCTTTTTTTGTTTTCCCCCTCTCTAGACCTATTTTGGGATGGATGTTTCTGCTGTTGAAGATCCTGTTCAGAGGAGAGCCCTTGAAACAATGATAAAAACATATGGGCAAACACCTCGTCAGCTGTTCCATACAGCACATGTTAGTAGACCTGGATCCAGGCTTATCATGGAAGGAGAACTTCCTGCTGCCATGGGATTACTAGTGCAATTTGCTTTCAGAGAAACCAGAGAACACACTAAAGAAATAATATATCCAGTATGTAATTTTGATTTGCAAGATAAATATTCATATGTTGTAATTGTTGTACCCTTGGTTTACAGTTTCTTTCCTAAAACTATGACTTGCTACCTATGCTGTACTGTAAAGAAAATCCACAAAACTAGTAAGTGATAATGAAAATTATTTTCATGCATTTGTGGTGTATTTTGTGTCAAACTAAGATCTGAGTTTATTCTGGTTATGGAAAAGATGTGTTGGAAAGCATTTCACTTAACCAGTTTTATACTTTCAGTGATGGATCCTAGAATCTGTGTGCAGACCTAGAGTAGGCAAACACATACTGTGCTTTCTGCCATCCTCTGCTTTTTTACTGCCTGTAGGACAATGAAACTTTCTTCACTTCAAACACTTGTTTTCTCTAAAGTCCAGTGAGAAGCTGAATCCTTGCTTTTAGAGAAATCTGTATTTTTCACTAAGCTACCTGAACTACAAGCTTGCTATCTCCGCCCTTACAGAAGTGGCAGTACTCCCTTAAAGTTAAGAGTTTGGCTGATGGTACTTACAGTGCTTCGAACTTATTTTTCTAGTATTTTTAGAATACTTCAGCCATCCTTACCATGTGATTGCTTATGGAAAAGTGATATGAATCATTCTTCAGTACTAATGAAATAATTTTTTTCTGAAAATTCTTTAATTTGAACCTTATCTGTGCTTGTTTTAGAGTCCATTACCATGGATAAAAGGCTTAAAGTGGGGAGAATACGTTGGTTCCCCAAGTGCTCCGGACCCTGTTGTCTGTTTTAGCCAACCACATGGAGAAAGGTTTGGCTCACTCCAGGCTTTACCAACGAAAGCTATCTGTGGTTTGTCCAGCAAGTTTTGCCTTTTGATGATATATAGCAAGGAACAAGGTACAAATTTGTGCTTATTCTCTATACGCACAATACATGCAAAATGAGTCATTAAAAAAATGAAATCTAATGCTACTATTGTCCTCCAGCAAACTTCCTGAATTCAGTTGCTTTTGCCAAAGATTGATTTATAAATCCATTAACAGTTTCCTTGTGTGTGGTGTCTTTCCTGGAGAGTGGATTTTATTTGTGATTTTCAATACTACAGTAGAGGCATTCTATAATTAAGTTAATATTTTTCATTAAAGTGACTGAAGCATGAGGATTTAACTATGGAACTTGCCAGCAGATTGAGTCCAAGAACTGAAAAACAGATGAAAAAACATATGTGGCAACAGGAAGGAAAATTTAAGGCACAGTTTTTAGAGGGAGAGAATGAGGAAAGTTATCAGTGAAAAAGCAGAGGTGAAGGATGATCTGCTTTCAGAAACTTCTCAGAGGGATTCCTATTGATAATGTATAAACAGGTTATTATAACCTCTTCTGTATTTATGGTAATGTGTACTAGCGAAGGTTTTTTAAAAACAATTGGCTTCACAGTTAGTCAACAAAAGTAAGTAACATTCTCCTTGAAGTTATGAGCAATAATTTCTCTGGCTGGGAAGAATTGTCAGCCTCTTATCCTCTTCTCCACTCTCATGAGATGCAACACTTCAAAAAAGCATTGTCCAGGTTGCAAACTGTCTTTGGAGAAGACTGAATGTTTATAGAATCTCATAAAACTTTATTTGTTTATAATACATTACAGATTACATAGTCTAAGAGAAAGTATCTTATTTTGAAACTTGGAGGTTTATTTTATATTCTCGCTCAAGATAAAACACGAACCTGAGATTTTTATTGTGGACTATTACATTGATCAAGTCTGGTTGCATATGTGACAGAATATTACATGCCTTCCTTCAGGTGTGAGAAGCATGCACAGTACTGATATTCAGTGGTCAGCTATCCTGAGCTGGGGATATGCCGATAATATTTTACGACTGAAAAGCAAGCAAAGTGAACCTCCAGTAAATTTTATACAGAGTTCACAGCTCCATCAGGTAAAAAAAAAAAAAAATCAGTCTCTTATTCTTTGATTTAATGTTGGTGCTTTAAGTGGTGGCCTGACTTGGCAGTAGGTAGTCTTCCTTTTGTTTTTGTTGGAGATGAGCATCCAAACACAACTGTCTTTAATCTTTTTGATTTCCTATGGAATGTGTTCCACATGGTTCCACTGTATCTTGTTCCTGGGTGTTTTCTGATACTAGGTAAAGATTCCTTTTGAATGCATTTGATTTTTGTAGCTTTTCCTTCCTATGGAGTATTGCTGTGGATTTAAAAAAGTTCTGTGCCAGGAAAAACTAATATGGAAAAAAATTATAGATGCCTCATGTTAGAAGCAGAACTCCTCCTATAGTTTAGGATTCATCTGAAAAAGATTATTTAAAGGATTGTTAGGGAACATTGCATAATCTGTCACACTCCAGTGATTGGTGAGATTCTGCCAAAACGTTTGGCTCATGTGGCTGTAGATCTGAAAGTCTGAACTAGTTCACTGCTCACTAGTGGTGAATTCCAGGCTACATAAGATTCTCTTTTACTTTGTTTCTGAAGTAGTAACAAATACAACCTAGAACAGCTATATTTTAACTCTCAGATTTCTTTAATTTAGGTGTTTTACGTGGCTTTTCTTAGGATAACCAATAAAGAATCAGTTTGACCAAATGCTATGGCATAATGAAAACAGCAGTTAGAATAAAGTTCTGTTCTAACTTTTCCTGGCTTTTTTCATCTTTCCAAGGTAACAAGTTGTGCTTGGGTGCCAGACAGTTGTCAGCTGTTCACAGGTAGTAAGTCTGGTGTCATCACAGCATATATGAACAGATTTACTAGCAGTACGGTAAGTTACACTGAATAAAATTTACATTAAAGGATTTAGGTGTATTTACTATTAGTATTTTTTAAAACAGGAAAAGTGAGAAAAGGGGCCTATGTTATATTCTGGACAGTTGCTAAAAAAATCACGTACTTCCGTAGTATTTATTTTTGAAGGAACCTCTTTGATATCTCAGCATGTTGGTGTGTTTTTCTTAAGCTGTTGTTCACGTACTGCTAGCCTTTAATCAGCCCTCATCACCTGTGTGAATAACTGGTTACATGCACAGCTCTCACTATATTCGTTTCAGGGCTTGAAATTGAAGCTCTCTGGCACAATGAAGCTCCCTGCATTAAGGAGTAATTATTTCTGTGAAGGAGATGGAGCCTTTTCATGCCTTAACGGAAACTGTGGAATGCAATTCCCCGAAGTAAATAACAATTCAAATGCAGAAGGCTCTTACACTACAGAGAGCCAGGATGAAATCTCAGACACTGTTTATATTAACCACCAAGCCTCTTTACTTTGTCATATTCTCCAAGGGGAAAAGCTGTCAGGAGGGAAGGCAGAAAGTAACTTGCATTGCTTACTGTGTTAGTGGAAAATAGTGAGACTAGTAGAAATTCCCTTGATACTGTTTGCTAATAAGCATGATATGAAAGCATAAATAGAATTCAATCATCTGATTTTTGACTGAGTTTCTAAGCTTCCATCTCTTTCTTTAGCAGTAACTTCTATTCTTCATAGTTTTAAGAGAGAGTATGCAACTTTCCTAACAGCTCATTTTAGGTGTGTCTACAGGATTACCCAGAGCAATAAATGAGCTAAGCTGACTTCTCAAATTTAGTTTGATACAGATATTGACAAATTTACCACATTTGTGCTATTGTACTCCTTGATGCTCTTAAATTACTACATTAGCATGAGCTAGAGAGAACCTTGGTATGATCTGTTATGTCTACCCAGTTTTCTTTTTTCACTAGTGGCAAGCAGCAGATGCTTAGACTAGGAAGAGCACAAACACAGGAATTTATTTTTTTTCCTTGGCTTTCCTCCAGTTTCTGGTGATCTGCCACTCAGATTTCCTGAGCTCAGCAGCACTTAGAGTATAAACAATGAAGTAGAGCTTGAAGCCTGCAAACTTCAGTCAGTTGGATCTTAAGTCAGGCACCTTAGCTGCTCACAAGAATGGTCAGTTTGTAAATAACCTGTACTGAGACCTTCGATTCCAATTAAAATTTTTAAAAATACAGGTTCAATATACTTGCCTTCCACAAAGCTGAAAAGGAGCTCTAGTTAATGGGTTATGATTCTTCAGTTCCTTTGATTTCCTAAAAACAACTGATTATTGTTCAGCTGCACAGATGTTATTGTTTTTGAGACCATCTTTGCTGAATTGCTGAGCGCTGACAGTTTTACATGCCCCAGGCAGACTGACCTTGTGCCAGTTTTGGAGGAGTCAATTGAGTCAGTTACCCAAGTCGGGGCTGCAGGGAACGCAAATGTGCTTCCTAGCATCTGCTCTGTATCCATCTTGTCAGCTGATCAATGGTGAAGGGAACAGTCTGTTATAAAGCAGTACTTGAAATGTGAATATTTTGCCCTGTTTCACATACATATAAATGCCATGCAAAGGCATAAAGCAGATACTATGTTGTTAATTGGATATGGGAATTCAAAGGCATGCAGTCAGAATTCAAAAATGGCTCCACAATACGCTTCACATGCTCTGTTTTTCCTGTCCTTTTTGATGGTCAAAAAACAATGAAGTACTGCTTTGAAACTGTGATTGCTGTTGGCAATGTCATACCTTCAAGAAGGTCACAGGTTTCTGGTTGTACAGATTACTCCAGCCTTCACTTGCTGACTGTTAGGGTTGTCTTGCAAACAGAAAGAGCACTTTCATGATCTGTTTGAGTAAAACTAGTAAAGAATCATTTAAATTGTCCACTCAAGTGCTGCAGGCAGTCATTTAGGGCAACCAACAGGAAAATCTGCTATTTAAAGGTAGATCCATATGTGCATGTTTTCCCACATCTAGGTGCTGTTTTAGGGGTTGTCATCTAAAAGCAGGTGGTAAGTAAATAGGGGACAATGTTTCAGGCATGAGAACTATTTCATAAATTTTTAGAACTTTAAACCAATTATATTAAGTTGTATTAGAATTCCAGCTTATCTCATTGCAGTGTTGTTACAAGAAGATCAATAAACTGTTGCTATTAGTACTGAAGAGATAAGTTGCTAAAGGTGAAGGCTGCTTTTGGTTCAAGTTGAAAGGCAGATCAAGAGCATCACTTAAAGGAGACGGGAGGAGCACAGTAGAAGGGTTATCAAAATCAGTTCTTCATAAAATAACAAGTCTTGTTTGTTGCTGTTATGGAAAATTTTGGTATAATTTTTTTTTCTCTAAACTGAGCAAGGATTTAAGAAAGATTTTTATATGTGAGGTTCTGAGAATGACAGCTGGGTACTTTCACAGATGTCTTACTTAGATGAGATGCTCAGTAACAAGAGCAAACTAGCAGGTCTTCCTGTTGTCAAAGTGTATTGCCTTTTGCAGTGTTACATAGATATTGTCCCTGTTAATGCAGAAAGACATGTAGATTTTCTACAACCTGTGAGTTGAGCATATGTATATTTTTCTCTTCTGTTTAGACTTTCAAGGGTTTTTTTTTGTAGACCTGCTTTATGCATCCTGTACCCTCATACAAAAATGCAGATGATGTGCTCTGACACGTGAGGAAACAAGCAGAAAAATGTTCTGTTCTTTTACAAAGATTGTTCTAATCCCTCTACAGCAAGTTGTCTTTAAAGCATTAGTATTCCAATTAAGCAGCTCCTTCAACTTAGCCAGTTTTCAAGAAGTCTGAATCATTTAAAATTATGTAACTCAAATAAGAGGTGTTGTTTGGTGTTAAATTTTGCTGCTTTGAGTTTTATTAAAGTGCTAGCACTTTCTAGATTTAAACTTGACTTCCTGTTTGTTTTTCCAACTTGTTGTCGTCACTGAAGAACTTGGCACCAACTTGAAGTTCCTAGTAATTTACCATACAGAAAATGACAGCTTCTGAGCTGCGTTTTCCTTTTACATTTCCAAGTGCTTCCATGAGATGCTAAAATACTGAGAACTGCTGTTTCACTGTTGTGTGGAAATAGCGGTCTTGCAGAAAACAAATCAGCCAATTTTAAGGTGTGTAATTGAGACAGAAGTACTGTAGTTCTTCATTTCATTGGATCACATCAAAATGTTTTCTTAGACTACAGCACTGGAAGCAAAAAGTTGAACATTAATGATATCTGTCTTACCATAATGTAGAGCATTAAACATAATAAAGCATTAACATCAGTTGCTAAACTGATAATATTAAAAGCAACAGGATCCACTTTTTGAAATCTAAGAATTAAACTTGTCCCTAGGCTTATCTTTTTCAGAAAGAGACACTAATTTTCTTTTTCATGAGAGTTCCTGGTTTGTCTTGCTGTTTTTCAGCCTTCAGAGATAGAAATGGAGTCGCAAGTCCATCTGTATGGACACACAGCAGAAATAACAAGCCTGTTTGTGTGCAAACCATACAGTATAATGATAAGTGTCAGCAAAGATGGAACCTGCATTATATGGGATTTGAACAGGTACAAGTATATATGTAACTCTTTCCAATAGCTTTCTTATAAGTACTGGCTTTCCAACTTTTGGGTATCCTCGCCCTTTTAAAGTTAATTGAGTTTGTTCTGTGTATATCTTATCAAACCCTTACTGTTTTTTCCCATGGAAGGCTGAAATTCTACAGTGAATATGAAAAACACTAGAATTGCGCAAAATGTTGATTGAAATTAACATAGCTTTTTTTAATATTTTCCTCAAAGAACCTATTTTGTGTGTGAGTCTGAACTTCAGGCTTGTTTCCTTTGTTTTCTTCAGGCTATGCTATGTCCAGAGTCTGGCTGGACACAAGAGTCCTGTGACTGCAGTTTCAGCTAGTGAAACAACTGGTGATATTGCAACAGTTTGTGATTCAGGTATACTTGTCAGTCAAGAAAGCTGTTTTGACTTACAAACCAAATAAACCATGACACTTTTGTTATTAAATTAGCTACTGAGCGTGTATTAATCATGGATGCTTTGGGTCAAGTAGAAGCAACGTTTTGATTTTTTTACATAGTAACACAGAAATTGCTTCACAAATGATTAGGCAGGGGTTTGAGTACAATGTAGAGATACAAAGGCTAGCTAATAGCTTGATCTCTTCACAAGAAGACTGACGATTCAACAGATTCTTGGAAGACCCACATTCTGTGAAGATGGCTGCTTTCAATTTTAACAGAGGTTTGTTGTCAAAGGAACTGAACTGCTCCACTTCAGTGGAGTACAGTGTATTACAGAGCACAGGCAAGGGGTACTAAAGGACAAGGGGAAATTATTCTGGCATTTTCAGAAATGTAATATTTAGGGTTTTAAACTTACATGGAGACTATGAACTCCATTTCTGTAGCTTACAAACCATTTTTTTTCTGCAAAAGATTGTATTCTTCTGTAATTAGTAAGGGACATGAATTTCAATTCCTTTTAAGACAAAACAGTAATTGGGTTATTAGTTCTTTGACAGAATCAAATAATGGCAGATAACCAGGTAAGACAACTGTGCTTGCTACTTTCAAGTATTTTGCTTAAAATGCAAGCCAAGGTACAAGAAACAGATGCTTAAAGTTGCTAGTATGAATTCCATCTTAGTGCCTTCCCTATAAGTACATGAAAATTGGTCATGTACAGAGTAAATTCACATAAAATTTTGTAAGTAAAATGTTCCATAAGTATGGCGTGATGTCTTCTAAATCACTGCAGTGGCTGGTGATTTGTGTGCTCCCTGTCACACAAAGAGGGAAGAAGTAATAGTTTTGCTGTAGCACGCATCATTCAGTCATTTATGATCTTTCAAGAAGTTAAATTCTTTGCAGCAGAACATTTAAGTATTATAGGCTTATCTGTGGTCTAGACTTGTTTGTTTTTTTTTTTTAATACTCCCATGCTATGTTCTGTTGCAGTTGGAGGAGGTAGTGATTTGAGACTTTGGACAGTTAATGGTGATCTTGTTGGACACGTGCACTGCAGGGAAAGTATTTGCTCTGTTGCTTTCTCTAACCAGCCTGAAGGTGTGTCTGTCAACGTGATTGCAGGGGGCCTTGAAAACGGAGTTGTAAGGTAAGTATTAGAAATGTTTATTTATTAAAATGCTCTGTAACTTAGGCTTACAGTTTGAGAGCACATAGCCAAACATCATGCTGATATTTGGCTATGAAGAAGATGGACAAGCTGTTACTCAGCTTGCAGTCTTGTTAGTTGCTAAATAGGTTATGTTTATCACTGAGATATTTGTAAAATAAAGTGTGAAGAAAAATGGCTCTTTCTTTCAGACTGTGGAGTACGTGGGACTTGAAGCCAGTACGAGAAATAACATTTTCGAAGTCAGCCAAACCTATTGTAAGGTAAAAAGATCTTAAGCATATAATAAACAGACTTTTGTTCCTGGGGAAAAAAAAAACAGACACAAAAAACCACAACAAAATAGGCTTGAATGTTGAACACGGATTTGATGTGAAAACGGGAGGCAAACACCCATGTCTAAAAAGAGCAATGCAAACCTACTAATTATTCATGACAGCAAAATGAGCACAAGTGTACTGTATTTGTAATAACAGTAATAACTAGGTTCTGCTGCTGGCAGATGGAAATTAGCAGGATTCCCTTGAGAACTGAACAATAGCTACTCTTCTTGTTCTTAAATTTAATATTTTTCCCCAGAATCTGTGTTAAAATGAGATGATCTTAACTTTGTTGGACTTAAATAGACAGAATGTTTCTTCCTCAGAACTAAATGAAAACACTGCATTTTCCCTCACCATTTTTTTCTGAAGCTGGAGGGAAATGGTGGAGGAAGGGATAAACTCAGAGATGCCTGGAAGCTGCCATTTGGAGTGCGTGTGTAGTCAGTTTTCTCTGAGTCCCCTTGGTTTATATAAGCAGAGTTATTCTCATGCCAAAGTGTTTTCAGAACACAGTCAAAGGATCGAATCTTTGATATCCCCAGCAGTACAGTAGTCTGCACAGAGGTTTTAGTCATTCCAGAATTTTATCATAATGCTAGCATGGTAACAAATCACTCTGAAAATTTTTTTGACCCTTGCTGAAATATTTAAAGTCCAAACTACCATTTTTTTTTTAGAAATGAAAAAGATTGTCTGATAGCAGTTATTGTCTTTGTTGCCTTCCTTAAGAAGCATAATTCACAGAGCTTGTTGATAATGATTTAGTAGCTATTGAATAATTTAAAGTTCCTTGCTTAAATGCAGGATAAGTGCTGACCTTCATGCTCTCCAACATTACCCATGGCATGACAGAAGGGCTTTACTAGCCCTGTCATAGCTCAAGAAATGCCTGTCTGAACAAAAGTCCAATGCTGTGCCATGAAATCTGCTGGATTTAGTTTCTGCGATTGTCAGCAAGCAAGTTCAGAGGGCCCTGAGCTCTGTTGCTGAAAAGCCTTCCTTTCAGAAGCAGAAAGGGTACAGCCAAGGGAGAAAGTAGGATGCTGCTACCAATCCTGCCCTTTTTTTGACACTGCAGAGAAATGAGTAGTAAGCTGCGGGGGATGTTGAAGTGCTGCCCAAAGCTGTAGTTCAGCCTGTTTGTTTACAAAAATGAGTAAGCAGGTATGGGTCTCCCCGGGCAGTTGATCTTTGTTGGCTAAACCCTCATAGGTTTTTAGTGTCTCCTAGCATTTTAAATTAGCCTGATTTGATATAAAAGTAGACTGTCTTCTTGTTTTTCAGCCTTACGTTTTCCTGTGATGGCCATCACTTGTTCACAGCCAATAGTGATGGAAATGTCATAGCCTGGTGTCGCAAGGACCAGCAGCGCTTGAAGCTCCCCATGTTCTATTCATTCCTTAGCAGCTACGCGGCTGGGTGATGACTACTTTTGCTGCTAACTTATGTCTCTGATGCACTTTAAATCCAAAATAGATTATAGAATCTCTTATTTAACTAGACTTTGGAGTACTTTGAATGTCTCTAGAATAACTGAACAGGTTTGTTGTTTTTTTTTTTTAAAGAACAGTCTAAGGTGGTTGTAAAATTGCATAAGTGCATGCACAAACTTGAAGCATATCCAGGTCAGCAGGAAGCTCTGATCATATTCTCCAATACCAGCAAAGTGACTCATAAATGCTCTAACATACAAGTCAAAATGCTGCAATATAAAACACAGCAGTATTTTTTTAAATCACTTCTTGGACAGAAGTGATTTTTAAAAAATTGATTATGCTTATTCCCTCTCTTAGGTTGTAAAATATCAGCAGCATCAAGTTCTGTAAATACCTCTTCAAATATCAGCATGTGTATATCTGATTAGTTGAGCATGGTATGGTTAGCTCTGGGATAAGCAATCCAAAACTTAAAAATCAAAGACCACTTAAAATTGCTTTTCTTGAGAAGCAAAGAACTTAGTAGGTGCTTTTTGCACCATCTTATGGTATTGTAATGCTAAAAATTGAATTTCTGTTATCTTTGTAATTTTTGACATCTTCTCTGTTAATGTAATAGTCTTTGCAACAGACAAAAGTAATTTTTGTCTTAATGATGGGTCAACAGCTCATGGCATCATGAAACAATTGTTAGATTACAGCGCAGAGTTAACTCCCTAAGTTTGTAATAGTTAGCTGTTGCAATTATGTGGCAGAATATCTATTATGAACACACACAGCTTATCTTCCAGAGCTCCAAAAAGAGGTGTTAAAGGCACAGATGTTCTTCTATTCTAGTGTCATTGAGATTCAATACACTACAAAATGTTTGAGTCTAGCTGCTTGAATAGTCAATGTTCATAAGCATCAGATGATTTGGAGAGGCTTACACAGATACACTGTGCAAATTTGTTATTCCTAGGTGCTATTTTTGGGGTGGTGGGGAAGAAGAATAAGTCTCGATTGTAAAAGGCTTAACAAATTTGAATTCTTAGGCCAGATGAAAAATTAGTGTTTCAGTGGATGAAGAACTCTAAACCTGACACCATGAATGAGTGCCTACTAATCATGCAAATGATAAAACAAGAATGGTACACAAGTCTGTAGCTACACTTTTCTTTTAAATTGCTTTGCTTTTTCATCCCTGACGTGTTCTGCAATTTCCATACAGTTAAACTGCTGTACCTCCTCATATTTAAGGTTCATCTCCTTTCAAAACACTGTCTATGAAATTGTCAAGTTGTGACGAAGGTCACACACACAAGAAATCTTCATGCTTTTGAAAATTCCAGTCAGTCTTGTGAAGTTCTTGCAACTTCCCAGCTGAAAAACTTTGCAAACTAGAAAAACTTAAGAAAAATGTTCTCATAATTCATGACATAAAGGCTCGTCTTCAGTTCTGTTAAGCAAGTGGCTACACATTGTATGAATTGACTTTTGAACTGCATATATTGTAGCAGCCTTGTATGGGATGGCTTTAGTCATGTTTTTCTTCTGTCTAAATGTAATGTAAGGTCCAAATACAGACCGAAAAGCTAAAAGCTTCCTGGCTCATGTTGAAGTGATGTGCATTGTTTAAGATAAAAAAGACAAACATTTGTGGTTTTGGGGTGCTTTTGTGCTCCCTGGTTTGGGGTGTTGCTCACAAGGGTTATTTTTTATAAAGTAGGATTCCACTTGTTACAAACCAATATGCAAAATTGCTGGCCTTGTAAAGAGTGCAATATTATATATTTTTATGTAAACGTAAAAATGATTTTTTTGAAGCAAGGAATATTTATTCAGCTTAACATTCTGGAACTATTAAAATAACATTGCAATAGTGTCTGTGCATGATGTACTGAAAATTCCTGTAAATGTCACATTCCACATTGTCTTTGTATATACACTGTCACATTGTCGGGTAATAAACAGATCTTTGTACCAAATCCTTTTGAGATGATTAGAAACGTGTTTCTGGCTTAGTTGCATCTTTCTCTTTTAGGGATCTTTCACACCTTGCTCCAGATCAATTTCTGTGGTTCTCAGAAATTGTTTCATATTTTAAAATTCATGATGTGGAGAAGTTTCTGTTTATGGACTATGTCATGTGCTTGTCGAACTGAAGATGGTGAGAGTAAGATGGACAGTGGGAAACTCCAGGCATATCACTTTGCACATGTGTGCATTTGTCCTTCCTTCCCATGGGATGCATGACTAGAATTTAGATGAAGTGACGTTCCTCTTCCTTCCTGCTGCCTCTGCCCTGAAAACCTGTCTGAATTGAAAAGGCAGAAAAGGAATTCCTCTCTGGCTTCTCTGAGAGATGGGTGGAAAGCAGGAGCCTGGGATCTCTGGGAGGGATCTGACAGGATGCAGGACTCTCTCTGTTGGAAGCCAGGGTTTGGGGAGAGGCTCACGTGGCAAGGCCTGTCTACCTGACACCACTTGCAGGATTCTGTGATAAACCCAGACCTTTATGTTCTGATTGTGGAGAGACCTGGTGAGAAAGGGAAGGGGAGGCAATAGTTGGATTTTCACTCATGGTGGAGAGAGGGAGTGTCTAAACCATTACTGAAAAAGGGAACCTTGATCTTGCATTTAGAGATGTTTAGACAAACCCATGACAACAAATAGGAGAACCAAAAATCACTAGAGAATTGATATCTATGAACTGAATTAAATGAGACAATTTTCTGCAGGAAAAAGTTTCTGTGAGGAATTAAAAATACCTTTCAACTTTGAAACATCAACTTTAAAAACCATTTTTCATTTCAGCTACACTGATCTTTGTATTAAGAGTTGAGAGAGTTTCTTATACTGAGTAAGAGTCCTCTCCCTCCCTACTTCCAGGATTTCTTGACTACACTTGCAGGATTTACTATGTATTTTGCAGAGATAACTTTAGGGAGCAGTGGGAGAATTATCACCTGGCTTGCTACTAACAAACTTTTAGTTTACCTTTTAGTTTCTTCATGCTTTCTTTTGTTTAAAGCTGTATTTGGTTACTTTTTTTGCCTCCTTGAATATGGAAACAGAAATCACACTATGCTGCTACTCTATCACAAAAACAAACAACAAAGACAAAAAGAACCCCCCAAAACCTCAAACAAACAAAAAACTCCAAAACCAAATACGATTTAAAATGTCTGCTTGCCTTGAAAAATATCCACTGGAATATTAGGTAAGCCTCCATATCATACTATTTCCTTTGCTACTGTAGTAGGTTACAAACTACTGACAAATGACCTCTGTGTAGAGATTTATTTTTCATTACTGCTCTGGAATGGGGTCAGAAAGCCACTGATTTTTGCATCTGGATCTCTGTAACAGGCTGTGTTGTGCATGTCACAATTTTGAACAAGGATTAAAAATTAAATGTGACTGCTCCACTTAGACTTCTAAGCTATTCTAGACCACACAGCAGAAAGTAGTTGAGTAAAAACAGGAGCTTGCTGTTTCCAGCTGTGAGCTAGCATTCCCAGGGGGAAAAAAAAAAAAAAACAAAAAAAAAAAAAAACAACCCCCCAAAAAAACCCCTGATTCTCTGATGCAAATTACTGAAGCCCATGTAGGCTTAATTGGGGGCTAGTTCATGTAAATTCAAGGAATAGAAGTTCACATTAGCTGTATGGACATTGCCTTCAGAACCTATGGGCCAACTCTGGTAGGAGACCCCTTGGTTGTGGTGGAAGGTAAGAGTTCACAGATTAAAAAGAAGGCATGTCTGTAATATATGATGAAAATACATTTTAAAACAGCCCTTCCCCACCTGTGTATTTTAGCTTTAATAATAAAGTTGTTAGAATCCAGAGGTAAAAATTCTGTGTAAATGAATGACAACTGTCTGATTGCTGGAACCATCGAGCCTGTGTTCTTTGTCTAACAGCTCATAAATTCTTTGTCTGGTTAAACAGAGTCTTTTCTAGAACCACGATGTGGTTGAACATGAATGAAACAGCAGCAGCATGGGCCAATGAGGTTTCCAATCAGTTTCTGATGAAAGGAAGCTTCTGAATTTACCTACTTAGTAATGTTTACCTTCTTGCTGCTGCATTTCCTTCTACCAAGCCACCACCCCAGGAACCACTGACTCAGTCTCAAAAGAAGCTGCCCTTGCTCCAAGTCACCTTTGAAAAGGGGGCTCTTACATGTTCTCTTTCATATAGAAAATAAGTGTGACTTGGAAGTGCTTCTGCTCTATTATGATGGAATGAGAAAAAGTGCTGATGGCAGGGTAGGAGAAAAGGGTGACCAGCATACACCCCTCCAGAAGGAACATCACCGTACTGGGGAACAAAATAAATGAGGCTGTGGTGATGGTGCTCCTGCCAACATGTTAATAGTTTGGGATGACAATTTTTTCAGTTAAAAATGTTGACTGGCATTTCTAACTGCTGCTGACCTGTATGGGTTTTATATGGAGAGGTATATAAAAATTGATCTATGAAGCTGAATTTTTCTGCTGTACCAACCCCGACAAGGTGAGTCTAAGTATCGCTTTCCCACAGCAGTTCCTTTCCTCAGGGCAGCTTTTTACTCCATTCTTCCTTTGTTCAGCCGGACTGGCAATGTCGGCTCTCACCTGAAACCCCTGGGCCATGCAAGCGTTCCAGTTCCAGGCAGAGTGCTGCAGGCTGGGGGTGGAGTGACTGGAAGGCAGCCCAGCAGGAAAAGGTCCTGGGGGCGATGGTCAACAGCTGGTTGAACATGTGTGTACCTGGGTGACATCCTGGCCTGTATCAGCAACAGTGTGGCCAGCAGGACCAGGGAAGTGATTGTCCTTCTGTACTCAGCACTGGTGAGGCCACATCTCCAGTACTGTGTCGGGTTCTGGGCCCCTCAGTTCAGGAAAAACTCTGAGGTGTTGGAGTGAGTCCAGAGAGGGGCAACAGAGCTGCTGAAGAGTCTGGAGCACAAGTCTGATGAGGAGCAGCTGAGGAAACTGAGGTTGTTTAGCCTGGAGAAGGAGAGACTCAGGGCAGACCTTATCACTTTCTATAACTGAAAGGAGGTTGTAGCCAGGTTGGGGTTGGCCTCTTCTCCCAGGCAACTAGCAGCAGGATAAGAGGATGTAGTCTCAAGCTGCGCCAGGGGAGTTTCAGGTTGGACATTAGGAGGAATTTTTTCACATAAAGGGTAATTAAACATTGGAATTAATTGCCCTGGGAGATGGTGGCATCACTTTCCCTGGAAGTGTTTAAGGGAAGACTGGACACGTCATGGTCTAGTTGACGTGGTGGTGTTCGGTCATAGGCTGGACTCGATGATCTCAGAGGTCTTTTCCAACCTAATTGATTCTGTGATCCTGTTTGAGAAATACCTGGACGACCGTTTGATCCCTAAATCCTGCTGGAGGCGGGACAAGAGGTGGCTGCAGCAGGGAAGAACGAGGGCGCGGGGGGGCGGAGCGGGCGGGCGGTGGCGGCCGGGGCCG
>VXAY01004260.1:734010-759157 GCA_013399855.1 Oxyruncus cristatus
AGGTACCCCGCGGGCGGCGGGGGGGTCTCTGTTTTGCGTGCTCGTTCCTCCGCCGCCAGCTGCCTGGTGCGAAGGCGCAAGGAAGCGGCCGCTTTTCCTCCTGACTGGCTCGCGCTGCCGGAGGAATAACACACCCTGCCCGCCGGCTGCTGCCGATAATTATTGATGTGCTGTGCTGGGAGCTGCTGCACAGCAGAGCCATTAGGGCAGCTCAGAGAGACAGAAAACTCGGAATAACAACTTGAAAAACACTGCAGATGATGCAGTGCCGAGATTCCCGGAGGCGCTCTTCCTATCTTGTGTGTTACAATTCAGTTGAATACATTTTAAGCAGGATTTAAGTGGAGTAATTAAATTTCCTCGTGTATTTCTTTAGAAGCTATTTCTTTAGAAATCTTTGAAAGTTAACCGAAGAGGTAAAACAGTCGACAGGAATCATCTTCCTCTCTCAGACTTTCTGGATCTCTGGTGGCTTGTTGTGCTGTATGTGCACATAACCTGTATGCTGATGATAAATAATATTACATGAAAAGATTGTCCTTGTGAAATGTCATATTAGTTCAGCCATTGTTTGATTTTTTTAAATGTCGAGAAGCAAGATGATATTTTTGAATAAAAATTTGGGCATAGTGGCAAGAATTTTTGGAACTTGTCATGTGGAGTGGATATAGTACTGGATATGTTAGATGAGAACTGAGCTCTTGGAGTTTGGCTGGTTTGCATTGACATGATTAGCACTTATTTTCAAATTCACCATGTTTATGGTATGAAAATTACATCCTTATCGTAAAAAATAGTCTTGCCTTTAATCTACTAATTTCTGCTCGTACTACTAAGCCCCTCCTTAGTAGATGGAGTGAAAAGCTGTAGTAATTTTCTAGTATTTATTTCTGCAGCCATGACATAGAGAAAGTAAGAGGATTCCTTACCCGCCCTCTCTGTTTACAGAGCTACATCAATTGTGGTGAATCTTGGAGTAAGAACTGAGATGGCAGAGGAAGTTATTCCTCTCCTCTTTGTGACCTGCAGATAGAGGGGGAAATTACCTATGTTGTGTGGACAGTGATGCTAGCACGGGTAACTAGTGCTCTTAGTGCAGGGCTGGTTGTTAAGTTTCTCTTGCTTAAACAGCAACTGTAAATCTTTCTTCCTTTTCTTCTTTTTTTTTTTTTTTAAATTTCTTTGGTGTGCCAGTTTCTATCAAACAGCTGTGAGTCTGTAAATTTTGCTGTTTGTGTTCTTGCAAGTGGAAAATGAAATGTGAGGATCTTTCCACAATTTAAATGTGATTTGCAGGTCATTGTCCAGAGATGATTCCCATTCCCACTAATGTCACTGGGACTTTGTTGCATGATTGGGCTGATTTTTGTGTTGTGCAGAGCTTGTGTGGAAGGTGTTCTTCAGAGTTGTCAACCCCAGATTTTCTAATCTAGTAATTTCAGGTTCGACACTTTAGATTGATGAAAGAAATTTGGTTTAGGGCTTTTTAGATTGAATTCTACAGGTCACTCTTCTGGTTTTTCATTTTAAGATTGTACTTGGAACTAGAGGGGAGGAAATTGCTGTGCAGCTTTTCATTCCTGTTGCTTGTTGAAACCCATACCAAAAAGCTTGAAATTGTATTTTGCTTCTCTGTTACTCAAATTTTCAAACTTTTCCTGCATTTTACTAACATTTATAATGTTTAGTAAATGTCAGTTGCGCTCCTTACCCTGGTGCAGGATCAAACTCTACCTGCAAATGTTTGTGCAACTTCCTGGGTTATCATAAGATAAGTTTGCCTTTGAAGTGCTGTTGGGTACAATCTAATCAATTGTAAAAGCAAATAAAGAAAAGTTGCTCTTCACAAAGCATTTTGAGGAGCCCTGGAGATGATGAACTTCAGCACACATGTGTTAACTGCACCCAGAGAAAAGGATGAAGTTCAAGTGAGCTAAAAAGCCACAACACCCTAGAAAATTCATCTGGCTGGAAGGCTGTCAATACAAAGCTTTCAGGAGTGATGCTTTAGGAAACAGTTGTCTAGTGTGATGTGCCAGTCAGCAGAAACTGCTTGGCTGAAAAAGACTGTGTAGCTGCTGTCACTATTCTTTGGTAGTGTGATTGGTGTTCCCCTCACAGAAAAGAATGAATAGAGACTAGGTTAATGAACTCAGTGTGCTGCACAAAAGTGTTCTGCTAAATGAGCTCCTATATAATCTATGTCCACTGGTGTGCATCACTGACACGTAGACTGCATGTAGGCTGATCATTAACATAGTTACTGTAACTACGGTGATTTTCAGGACCTCTGTATGTCTGCATCAAGCTGACTTAACGGGGGGCTGCTGGAAAAACAGCCAGGAATGTACATTAGCAAACCCAGCTGAGTAATTTCTGGTTCAAGGGAGTTTAGATAATTTAAAAGATAGGGAGAAGTTAGTCCTTTTGAGTATCAAAAGCAGCGTTGCCAGCAGGGCAAGGGAGGTGATTCTGCCCCTCTACTCCACTGTGTTGATACCCCACCTGCAGTGCTGCATCCAGCTCTGGGGTCCCCAGCACAGGAAGGACATCAACCTGTCACAGAGAGTAAAGAGAAGGGCCACACAGATATCAAGGGGCTGGAGCACATCTCATATGAGGAATGTCTGAAAGAGTTGGAATTGTTCAGCCTGGAGAAGCAAACTCTCCAGGGAGACCTTATTGCAGCCTTTCAGTAATTGAAAGGGGCTTGTAAGAAAGACGGGACAGACTTTTTAGCAGGGCCTGTTGCAACAGCACAAAGGGTAATGGTTTTAAACTAAAAGAGGGTTGATATAGACTACATATATGGGAAAAAAAATTTATCGTGTGTGGTGAAGCACTGTAACAGGTTGCCCAGAGAGGTGGTGGATGCCCCATCCCTGGAAACATTCAAGGTCTGTTTGGATGCCCTGAGCAACTTGCTGTAGTAGAAGATGCTACGGCTCATTGTAGAAGACTTGGACTAGATGACCTTTAAAGGTGCCTTCCAACACAAACCATTCTGTGATCCTGCAGACTGTCCCTCAGGTACAATATAAAGCTACATGTGCCTTCCTGTGAGACTAAAGGCCTTGAGAATACTTGAACTGTTTCTGATGAGGCATCTTAAGAGAAAGAATCAGAGCCATTTGTCAAGCTGCAGCCTAAGAGGAAGCACTTCAGAGGAAACAGGTCCTATGAGAGGGTGTTTGAAGGAGGAAGCTTCCTCACATTCCAGGGGATGGGTGTGTAATAGATTATCTTGTTATTAAAATTTCTTTTCTCTCCAGAGCTTTATTTCTAAGTAAGAATTTTATTTCATTAAAGAATATTAAGCTTAAGGTTATTAAAGAATATCATAGGCCCTAAGGAGATCAGAAGGTGTCATCCAAAGCTCTGTCTGCAAAAATGAACTTCAGCGCAACCTGATTTGTTATTAAAATTTCTTTCTCCCTAGAGCTTTATTTCTAAGTAAAAATTTTATTTCATTAAAGAATGTTAAGCTTTAGGTTATTAGGGAATATCATAGGTCCTAAGGAGAGCAGAACCAGGTGTCATCCAAAGTTTTGTCTTCAAAAAGGACACATCATATGTAACTGCTGCACAGATATGTACTGTATTTGCAGAGAGGGAGAGAAGGTAGAGGTATATGTAGCTTGGTAGGTGAAATGTGAAACAGGGGAAGTCAGTCTTTCAAAGTTCTGGAACCAGAGCAGTCTGTATGAAAGGCAGAGATTAGATCCTTAAATGGATGCTAAGCTCTTCCAGAAATACGATAGTTAAATATTTGAGTGCATGATTTGAGTGAATGAACTGTCAGAAAAACTTGGGAGATCTGGAATTCTCTGGACTGTTCAAGCAGTTTCAGCTGCTTAATTCAGTTTAATTTACATCTCTTATTCAATATTAAATTTCCAATTTGCCTGTAGACTTGGGCTGTGGCAAATGTAGAAAGGGCCCTGTGAATTGATTTAGCTTTGACTTTTTTGGCCTTATGATCATTAGAGTTTAGCTGTGGAGATGATAACAAAATTTAAATGATTCATACTTGTGGGGGTATCATTTTGTAAACAAAGCTAAATATGTTTATTCTCATTTTTATGGATTGGTCAATGCTTAAAAGCTAGGGAGTTGTTGAACAAAAAGTCCAGAGATGAGTTGTAATTCAGAGCCTCCTCCTCTTGTGAATGGCTCCTATCCTTTCTGCTGTTTGACTTTCCAGTGCAAGTCAAAACACATCTGAAAATCGATTGGAGGCTGTTGGTTGGTTGTGGGTTTTTGTACCGTACGTGGCATCTTATGCAAAGCCGGTTGCTCCACATGTATTCAATCCTGTGCCTTGTGAGGGATATGAGTTAAGACTGTAAACAAAGACAAAGACAAAAAAATAAGAAGCCGCTGTGTTCTGACATGATTTTATTTCATCAGAGCATGCATGCAAGGGGGAAACTTTTGTTCCATTCAAATGACACACAAAAAACCCCCAAAACCTGTTCTTTGTCTTGGCATATGTTAAAGCGCTTGTTTTATTTGGCACAATTAATGTATTTTAAGGTATCATTTCCCCTGCCTAGACTTACACTAGACTTGAAAGAATAAGATTCTTTTGTTTCTTCAAATTGGTGTTGAGCATGGATCACCAATGCATTTGTATTCCACCATCCTGTCTTACGGCACAGGTTACTGATTTTTAGAAAGGAGAAGAAACAGCTGTCATTTGCCTTGTCTTTAAGCATGTATTTTGTGAAATCAAAGCAGTTAAAAAGTTATTCCTTTGTTCTTTTTGTGCTCTAGATTCTATTCTAGACTTCTATTGAGTCTAACAGGGTTAAGACATTGTATATACATTTTTTTTTACAAGAGCATTTCCTGTGTCCTGCTTAATTTTCTGTTTGTATCTTATCCCCCAGTGAGCGGATCAGGTAAGCTATCAAGGTTCAAGAAGGGAAATTTGTGTGGTTTTAGGTGTTTGCATCTTATCCAGAAATAAGCTGGAAGTATTCATTTTGAAAGACCTGAGCCTAAAACTCTTTTGGAAGCAGTACAAAATGCATCCTTTTGTGTGCTTTTCTCCCATGTCCCATCTGCCTCTCACACCCCATGTCCTTCGTACTGCCGAACTTTGTATTGGTTTCTGATGCTTGTTGCTCGACTGATCTTGCTTCAGGTGGCGCTTGTGGTGAAGACCATAGGGGAGTGTTTTGGCTGATTGAAACCTCAGCACCTCATCTTACTGGATAGTATAACTAGCCCAGGTCATCCAGTCTAGGTCATCTGTATTCCTAGCATCTTTCCACGTGGCTTTAGTCCAACTTCCAATGACTTCTAAATTGGAACTCTTACTTGTGCTGGACCAGCACTGCAAATGGTGTCAGCACAAGGTGGTCTAACAGACAGACCACCTCTGGCATATATATTGTAAGTTTCTGAATGTGATCATCTTGACTAAGCTGGTAACAGTGCTGAGGAGTGATAACGAGTTCATTTAATCCCTCAGGAAGTAGCAGTCATACCTTAATTAGATATCCCTTCCCAAGAGCTGCAGATCTCTTAAAAAATAATGCATTCCTATCCTTCATAGTGTACTGTACCAGGTTTTAATCATCTTTAAATTTTGCTAGACGTGTCTAAGCAAAAAGTTGGAAACCACTGCCTTATTTTTCTTAATCTGTTACTTCATTTCTAAACCTCTTATATTGATAGTCAGAATTTTGACTCGTTCTCTATCTTAAAATTTCTCTTTGATGCTCAGTGAGAGCAGTGTGATACTCATTTCCACTGTGCACATTTCTGAACTTGTTTTAATGTTACAAGGTGTAACTGGGGCGTGGAGCCAAACTGTGCAATGGCTGCAAGGGTCTGTTTGTGAACAGCTGTTCCGAGTCGGCAGTCTGAACCAGGGCACCCATTTCTACACTGAAGTAATGGTCCTGTGCTCTGTGTTTGTGTGTTGTTTGCAGGATCCAGGTTGAGTACTGATGATGGAGAATGCAAATATGTAATGCAATGAGGTGCTATCGAACAAGAGGACAGAAATAAATGGTGTCTGGTCTGTATTTGTGACCTACGGCCTGGCAGTGTTGATGTGGTGGGTGAGGGTTGGTTAGGGTTCAGACAACTGTCTTCTCAGTGATTGCTGGATTTGCTACCTGTACTTTTAAATGTTCTTGACTTTGTCTCTTCTAGGTAAAACAAAATGAAGGAACTAGTGTCAAACAGTACAACCAGTATATCTCAAGCCAGGAAAGCTGTGGAGCAATTAAAAATGGAAGCATACATGGATAGAATGAAGGTAAACTTAGACTTTTTGTTGATACTTTGAATTCACTGACTAGCTTGTGTTACAGTGTCTGTAGAAAGACTCAACCAGCTGAAGTCAAAAATCCTTGCTGAACTATAAACCAATATTCGGTACTGTAAATGAGTCACTACATTTACAAATTACTATAAATAAATAACTACTAACTACTCCTACTAAATACTGTCAATGAGCCACTAACTGGTTGGTTCTAGTGAAGCAATTTCCAAAGCCTGGTTTATAGTTTGCTTCTGCGTGAGTGTCTTTTACATCTGTCAAAAGCGATATTTTGTGAAATACTCAAAATCAGCTGACAGATGCAGGGGTGCTCTTCTTTGTCACCTGTAGCTTAATTCAAGTGCAGCTCAGGTGTCTCAGTTTTTCTCCTTTAAGACCTAGAATAAGTCTTTAAGATATTGCAATACTGTTGAACAATGATGAATTGCTTTGATTTGTTTTGTTTTAGCACAGATGTCATTGCAAAAAAACCTTGTATGATTGCAGTGTGCATTTAGTATCTTTCACACTTGATAACTTGTTCTATGTGAAGATTTCATTTTATCATGCCTCTAAATATATGTGGATTAAATATTTTTACTAAAGGCACTATTAAACAGAGGTTCTCAACATTTTTAACCAGCAAAGTCTGTGGATTATTCTTGCCTGTCATTTTGCCTTCTACTAGGCTAAAATTTTGTGAATAAATCAAATACCTAAAACCTAATGTCATAGAAAGTTTTAAGAAAACAATGCTCATTTCTTTTGCTCTTTGCCTCTGAAAATAGAGAAAAATTATTTGCATTAAAAATCCAGTCTCTACAGGTAAGAACAGTTTCTAGTCTGTCCATCTCTGAAAAGGAATACATTTAAATTATCCAGTTTTCTGCAAACAACTGTACCTGAGCTGTTATAAACTTTAACTGTTTGTAACTGAGATTAGTAACTCAGTAAGACAGTTTAGAAGTGTTGTACATTAAAATTATCATGTAGTCTTAACTCAGTCTGTTTGTCCATCTGTCCTGTGTGCTGAAATTCTGCATGCAGTGAGCATGGGGACAATAGCATATAATTATGATTTTTAAAATAGCATCATATCACAAACTCACTAATTGGAAACGTAGTGTTTCTAATTCAGAAATATTAGTGCGGTTCACATGAGTGGTCAGTCTTGCTTATATGAAAATAGAAATTTCAGTCTCTCCATTCTGTGGCAGTTTTTAGCAATGTCTTGTTAGATCACTGAATTTGCAGAAGTGTAGTTTCTGTCTTGTATAGTATCTTATAAATTCATCACCTAACCTGGTCACAGGGACAGGTGTTTCTATTTTCTGCAGTAAGGGAAGTTTTGCCTTTTCAGTGTTGAATGCAGTTAAACTGTCCCCTTACTCAGGCCATATTGCAGCTGCATGAACAGGAGTGACCAGAAGGAACGGGTGTGCAGGAGTGGCAGAGGAAAGGGTTGGAAAAACAGGCCCAGTTTATTGGAATTTGAAATCGTTGATACTTAGTAGATTGTCTTAAACTTGCTGCTATATATTCAGTGGTAACTCACGAACCATGTCATTGGCTCAGTTACGCAGACAGGTTCATTAGTTAGATGTGTAACATTCTTAATTACATATGCAAGAAAGACATATGTTATTTTTACAGTCAGTTTAATTAAAAAGAACACAGTTATTAGCAAGTGTGGCAGACCTAAAAAACAAGATAGCTTGAAAGTGCAATGACTTCACCTTTCAAGACAGCTTGGGACCAAAAACGCACCACAGAAAATCTGTCATGTTTCAGAATTCTGAGGGCTTCTATACTAACATAAACTGAATATAACCTTTCAAAATGTCTTGATTTCTAGAATTTCTTTGAACAAGCGTATGAGGGATTGTGAGAAGAGGTTGATAACATTTTTATTCCTTCAAGATCTTTGCTTTGCTTTTTAATCTTGAATCAGCTAAGTGTGTGTTTCAGCATAGCCAAATTTTACCAAGAGACTTCCCAGTGGTTTCAACAGGAGATTTTGAGTTCTCAGATCATCACTGTAAAGTACAGATAAATTAACTTCCTTCCTTTTTTCTGGCGTTTTGCATCTGATTGAACTAGTTAGACATTTAACAAAAGATCACTGCTTTCCAAATAATTTAATGAAATATGGTTTTTTTGCAAATAGATATAGCCGAAGAGTTATTCCCATAATGGGCAAGACCACATTGCAAATATTAAACAGGTGCCTGCATTATTGGCCAGGGTAATTAGAAGTTCTAGCTCATTTTTCTTCTACAGAGGCACTTCGTTTTCCATGGACAGTAGCTGCTGTAAGCAGCAAGAGTTGGGTCTGCTCAGTTAAAATCTTGTACTTAAAAGTGTAATGATAGTTGCCCATTCCCCGCTGTGTTCTGGATTTTTCAGCTGATTTAAAAATGAAGTCCTTTAACCAGCCAGAGCAGCAAGCAGTGCTGTGTTCTGAGGTTCCACAAAGACAACTCGCTGCTAAGGTGTGAAAGAAACAGGACAACTTAAAAGCGGAGGATGAAGTTGTTGGTGTATTGATTGGTAGTTGGAAGGAGTATTACTGTGGTTCTTTTTCTAAACTGTAGGAATCCCAGAAGGATTGTAAATTGAACCTGCCTTACTTGCCTGCTGAAGGAACAGCTAGAGTTATAATGGAGAAGTAAGTAGAAAGCAGGAAATGCAGATTCCAAGCTAGGAAACATCAATGACATCCGGTGAACAGTGGCCTCGTGACGAGTAGAAGAATGTGTCTTCTAAAGATGCTAGCAGTAAAGTTGAGAAAGCAAAGATAATATTGGTGTTCAGAGTTGTCCTCAGAATAAGCACTATTTAATCTTCTCTTTGCTAGCAGAAAAGCCAGAAAGAGTGCTCTGACATTTAAGAATCTTGGTATATCAATTATTATTCCATTTCCTTTTTCCTTAGGAAGACTGGAAGTATTCCTAACTGGTCCTGAATAGTGTTGGGAGATAAACAGTGGAATTGCCAATAAATGTGTGTGAATCTCTTTGTTTTAGATGTAAAGGATAAGCAGAGTGGCATCATAGCAAGGATGGTAATTAGTCACAATCCATGACAAGAAAGATGACATAGTAATTGCAGCATTTTGCCCTGTCATTGAAGCTTATAATTATTAGTGCAGATAACAGGATTATGTTCTAACTTTGGCTGTTCTTATCACCTCTGTTATTCTGAAATATAATGGTCAAACTTCACAGTCCTCCTGAGACGAATTCTTAAAGGCATCAGGGTTGAATGTTTTGTTGGATTTTTTTTTTTTTTCCTTTTGGTAATTTGACAGCAAGACGTATTTTTCACTACAGAGGGTAAAAGTAATTGTATAAAATGTCAGATCAGTGTGATGCCTATATACTCAATCCCTTCTATCCATACACTTTAAAAGAATTCATCAATCAAACTGGAGTCTGATTTTTTTTTTTCTTTAGCCACTTCTGCAATATGTGTAAATTACTTTGAATCTGCAGACTAACCTGTACTGCGTAGGAGAGCTGACATGTTAAATGTGTTAGTTTCATTTGAATATTCAAGTTACACGCGTTTATTTTAATTCTTAATGAAAGCTATTCTGAAACTGTTCAGCAGCATTCAGCTACTAATAACCCTAAAGGTGAGTAAAAGCTCTGACGGAGTGGCCTCCATTTAACTCCTTCCAGGACACAAATAGGCTGATCAGCACGTTATTTTGCACAGTAGCAGGGTGTAGCCCTGGCCATGAGGCACTTCTGCCTGCTGACGTGTGCTAAAGCAGCATCTCTGCTGGAGCCTTAATGCCACCTAAATACAGGGGCCTTCTGCCACTGTTGTTCTGAATAATGACACCGAGCAGGAAACTTGCTGGAGGCAACGTTGTATTTGGCTCTTTTTTGGCCACAGTTCTGACTTTGCCAACACTGCTCACAGGCGCAGGAACCCGTGTTTTCATTGCTCCTGGATTGTGTTCAGCTAATTTAACTCCCTGTAGTGAGCAGTCATTATTCTGCTGTGCAAGCCTAAGTGACTCCGCTTTTAGTGAAGAAATGACCATAATTCACTTTAATAACTGCTGTAATTCCAGTGGGAGGATATCTCCTCCCCAAACTTTCTGTTTGCTTAAAGGACAAAAATATATGGCCTAGTACAGGTTTAGTTTGTGACAATGTGCTGAAATGTGATGACGTTCCTCATGTTCCTCAGTTCCTTGTTGCAGGTTTTTTGTTTGGTTTTTTTTTTTGTTTGTTTGTTTGTTTTTTTTTACTAAACTGTACTATGGTTTGTTTAAAAGCAAACTAAATTGGGATTTAAACACTCTGACATCGAAGAAAGTGTTGCTCTGCCTCATGGCATTGCTACCAGCATTAGAGGACAAGTTAGATAAAAAAATGCATGTTGAGCTTTTGCTAGTGAAAATCGTTTTTATTGTTATATGACATCAAAGCACAGTAAAATGTAGAGAAACGGGAAATTATATTACTGGGCTTATCCCTTCTACGAATGATGATTGAAATTGTACTTCTATTCCAGTGAAAGAAGAGCAATATACTTGGACTGATGTTGTTTTTTCATGCATGGAACAAACAAGATCATTGTGGGAAAGTTGGTCTGCTAAAGTCCAGAGTTGATTCTCTGCTTCTGTAGGCTCGGTTTGCTTAAAAAGACTGTTGTTTTATGAATAAAATAACTTACTCCTTAGCTTAATTGAAGGTGAAATGTGCTGGGCATCTTTAATAAACCCTGTTTCTGGTACCCAGAGAATCAGACTAGCTCTCCATTAGGTTTTATGGCACTAATGTTTATTATGACATTGCAATGAAGATGTCATTGAGCTTTTTGTGGTCACCTGTGGCTCTGAGTTTGATTTGCTCAGTTTGAATGAAAGAGTTCAGGATCAGCTAATTAATCAGAGCATAGACCTCTCTGAATTTGAGACAAGCATCTAAGCTTGAAGGACAATAGAAAAGTGAAAAACTGCATGTTAAATAATTATGAATGTTCTGATGATTGTTGTTACTTGAAAATACTTCTCCAAAATGCTGTGGTGGTACATTCCTCCTAAAATTGCTGGAAATGTGCTAAACTCCTCTTCAGTGGATAACTTCTATGCTAGTTTATATTTTGCTGAGGTACAGCGTACGTAGTTAGCAAAGTATGTTTCTGTCACATGATCTCTGGCGGGCTTCATCCTCTGTCTACACTGTGCCTTTCGTTGAATAATCTTTTTAAAAAGTCACAAGTAAATTTAAATGAAACTTGGGAATATGATAGGATTCCAAAGTTTTCTGTTTGTTGATTACAGATCTATCTCTCTGTTCTAGACAGTGCCCTCCTACCCTAAGCCTCGTTCTTTTATCATTGCTTAGGAAATAGCTAATTGAAGTATGTCTGAAAGTAATTACAATCCTTTGTACTTTGAAGTCTGTAATTTTCCACATATTTTTGTTTGACCTGCTTCTTTCTTGAGAAGAACTGGTCCTTCTGAATATCTCTTCTGATTTGCTCAGTTTAGTCCTTCGTTTTCTGCTTTGCGTGTGGCCAGCAGTCTCTTGTTCATATGTAGCGTCTCTGCCCACCCTTTTGACTTACAGGACAACTCAAAGACAAACTAATTTTAAATAATCTCAACACCCTTGCCTCCTCCACTAGGAGGATAGTCTATACTCGGATGCCAAACACAGGTACTTTGTGGGTTTAAACATTCTACAAGGATATGTTTTAGTGGATATTTAAGAAGTAAAAACTGTGTTATTTTCTTCCAGGAGTTAATTTAAATTTCATGTGAATTCTGATTCAATGCCTGTTGACTTCGTAGGTCTCATCTAAAGCCTACTACCGGCTGAGCTCATGTCAAAGAAGTAGGCTGTGGGGAAGCTTAAAGCTAACATTGGTGACACACCGCTAGAAAAATACCAGAAATCTAATTTGTTTTTCTTCTTCACTGTAGTTGAGCAAACATGCTGACCTCAGTGTTTGACACGGGAGAAGCTGTCATGTTACTCAGAGAAAAAACTTCTTATGTAAAGACTTCAGATTTCATTTTCTCAGGCTTTTGAAAACACATTAATTCACCAAAGCAAAGGAGATACAGATAGCTGTGAATATCTTGCTGACCGAGCAGAACAAAACTATTTTGTGTATGCATTCTAAATACTTGAAAAAATACATGAGTCACAGTGGCCTAATGTCACAGATATTCATATGGCACAAAGCTGCAAAGGTTACAAGGTTTAATATTTCATTTTTCATTTAATGCAAAATATCTTGTAGGCCAACACATTGCTGCATTTTTGTATGGCTTTTCAGTAAGCATAAACCGATGTTTTGAATTTGGAGACTTGGGAATTGTTTATTTTAGAAATATAAAAATATTAAGGTAATGCTCAAGTTTTAATGCATGCTATGAATAAAGTAACTTCCTAAGCAGAAGATAATTGGTCTTACTTCATTGAAAAGAACAGTATTTAGCTTAAATGACAACTATGACCGACTATGTTCCAGTTTTGTTCTTGATTTATTTTTTCTTTTTAATCCCATGGTCATGTGCCTAAAGAACTTTTTGTTTGTTTTGCATCCAAAGGAGCAAAGGTTAGAAAGTGTTTGTGGAAAACCTTACAACCAGTGATTGGAAATAAGAGCTGAAGCAGGTGGCCTCTACAGAAACAGACACTTCAAGGAGAATCCATATTGTTTATGGATGGTTAGCATATACATGTTTTAAGGAGTATGTGCTCCTGACCTCCTTCTGATAGAGAGGAACAACTGAACATGAATCATATGAATTGATATCATTTTATGTCACTATGTCAGATAAAATTTATGTAAGGAGTACTAGGCCTAGTAAGAGCAAATGGAGAGTTGTGGTCTCTAATAATTTAAAGGATAAAGCAATCTACTCCCTACTCCCTATTTTATGATAGCTCTCATTATATTTGTTTTTATGAAAAATATTTATGCAATGCTGATTGGTTCAGAATTACCTGTTACAGTAGTTCTCTCTTCTCTTCTATTAGGTGTCCAAGGCTGCAGCAGATTTATTGGCATATTGTGATGCGCACATTGGAGAAGATCCCCTTATTATTCCTGTGCCTGCATCTGAAAATCCCTTTAGGGAGAAGAAACTCTTTTGTACTATTCTTTGAGTCTGTTTTCAATTAAAAATGTCTTCTGCTAAAATTTGGTATCAGTGTTGCATGCTTTTAGCTTTTTTTTTTTCTTTTCAGATATCTATACTTACCTTATAACTATAATATTTTTCAAAGGTCGTGCATTTTCTGCTAAAAAAAATTTAAAATTAAAAAAAAATCCTAAAAAATTCAAGGTGATCCTTATCTTTGAGAAAATGTACAAGTTTGAGTTCTTCATAAATATTCTTTTGGTCCTAATGAAAGTATCAAGTACAGTATCAAATTGTACATATCTTTGCCAGTCATAGATTTTTCTGAGACCTGAATGAGTCATACCAATTCTTGAAGCTATTTTTAACATTCTTATTTTCCTTGGAAGGTGAATTTAATTCATTTGCCTTTACAAATTTCTATCTAAAGAGAGTGTAGTGTGACCTCTGCCTCAAGCAGCACTATTTAGGAAAAGATCCCAGTAATTTACAATGTGTGGAATGATTAATCTTATACAATAAGTGGTGTTTTCTGAAGATTGTAAGAAACTTGACTACAAAAAGAATCTTAGTAAAGCAACGTTGTAATTACAAGCAGAATGAAGATGTATAGTTACACACCAGGATTGAATAAATAAAACTCTGGAAAAACTCAGCTGCTTGTATCTTATTGTATCTTATCCTGTGAGTCTTAGTGGAGGGTGTAACACTGCCCCGAACAGCACAGGGAGAGGGACTATATTTTCTGAGCAGCTCTCTACATGCTTTTGCCCATGAGAGTAAGACTTTATGGAGATAGAGAATAATGGTAAATGAATGTTGTTCTAGAATATGCAGCAAGACCACTGTGCCATTGACAGCCACTATGTTTGTATATTTTGTAGCTGCAGATTAGTTAAATTGTCAGCAAGTATTTTATGAAGGTTTTTTTGGTTTGATTTTGTTGAAAGTGCAGTGAGAGGAAAAGAATGAGGTGTGGAATATGATTGCCTTCTTCAATAAGTAAAATCAGGCATCACAAGGCATCTGATGGAAGCAACTGTTACATGACAGATGGGATTTTTTTATTCTTAAAAAATAAGTGAAAGCTCCTCTCTAATCTGATGTGTTAGGACAGTTCGCTCCTTGCAGGACTTCTTATGTACAGTGTATCAGTCAGCCCCATACATAAGGTAGGAGACAATTTCGTTGGACAGCTGCACTAGTCTGACTTGAGACACTGAACAGCCACCCATAACAGGTCATGCTTCCTCCCTTCCTCTGCACACAGTTGTATTCCATAAGCATTTTAAATACCTCCAAGGCAAAGACCAGCTGAGGAACTGATGGCCTTGGGATATAATTAAATGCTGAATTTAGATGCTAAAAAAGGGCAGTTTGGTGAACAAAGTCATGTGCATTTCCCCCAAAGTGCATGTACCTTGTCCAGCTTATTTTTAGCAGTTTCCATCAATGTCTGTTGTACTGTTTTGTGCAATGAAATACAAGATGACTGCATTGTACAGGTTTTGTTTTCTTTGCCTACCAACTTAGGTAATGTGCCCCACCCAACTGCATTCAGGTACCAGTCTGGTCATGCGAGAGAGGTGGCTTTGCAACTGTGGTTCTGCTGCTGGCAGAACTCACCTCACATCTCACACGGAATCACCTTGCTATACTCTCATAAAAAAATGATGTAACAACATTCCTTTTAACCAATAGGCTTTTGGGATATCTTCCATTTAAAGATTTGGTTTTTTAATTTGGCAGCTGAAGACATCAGTAGTTTAGTAGGCATAGAGCTGCTTTGCAGTACCCGTGCTGAAGAACATTCAAATGTCTTGAACAGGTCTTATCTTGGGTAGATTGATCCTTGGTTCCCATTTCAAAGTTTTCAGCTGAAGATTCCCATTCCTACCTTTTAACAGGAATATTTCTTAATGCATGGTGTGTTTTTATTTTGGGGGTAGAGACACAGGCTTTAGCTAACTGAGTAGCTAATTTATTGACAGTGAAATCAAATTGCCTTTCTGAAAATATTTGTTAAAAGGGAGCAACAAAATGCGTAATGATGTTCTTTAGGGAATCCTTCCTACAGTGTACATGAGTTGGTAACTGCTCTGATCACCATGGCAACATTTTCATTTGTCCTTCCGCATGTATGGCTTTAACTGGAACAGCATGGGAGGGGAATACAGGGCGTGCAGCTTTATTCTCAAAGGCTTTGTAGCAACTCGCATTTGTGGCTCATCATTTACATTCCCATCTAAAATAACAAAGTTGCCACAGCTTATCACAGTATTGCAAACAGCTTGCTTTCTGTTTCCAATTAGGGTTAGTGTCTGATGTCCTGAGATTGAAACATTTCACAGTTGTTTTGAGCATCACTAGTTACAAGAGCTGCATTTACAAAAATCCAGAATTATTATTCGGAAGAGGACAATGTCATTCTTTTGAACTCCCTTTTTTCTCCAGAATTTTTCTTCAAATAGTTGTGAGTGTGTTGTACTTGTTTGTGGCTTCTTTCATTCACTCATAGCTTTGAGTAGGTAAAAAAATTGGTATCTACTAAGATGATTTCATGCTTCTAATTTAAAAAACCCTACATGGAGTACCATAAATTGCATATTTATTTTAGCAGATTGTCTGTAATGTGTTTGAAGAGGTTAATATGTAGAAGCATAATTCCTTAGTGGAAAACAGGACAGCTTTTTCCAGTATCATTGAGCCTTCTTTAGCAGTTCCTTGAATGAATAGATACTACTGGCAAATTACTAATTTGAAGAGGAAGACGGTGAGGCACACTTGGAAGATCAGCAGTTCAAATATAATTGTAACAGCTTTGGATCACATACAAATATATTACTTTATTCAAGAACACCATCAAAATACTTACTCTGAAAGAGAATGGCATCATCTGGTTTGTTGTTCGGTTTTGGGTTTGTTTTGGTTTTGTTTTATTTTAATGCCAGGTTGATCCACAAATCAACATTTAAAAGAATATCTTTTCCTCCAATACCTCCAAACCAGGAAATGTCTTTGTGATTATTATATTTTGTGCTGCTTTGACCTTTGAGCTGGTTTAGGTAATCTGCTATTGATACTTGAGCTTCACGCCGAAACATCTCGCCTCACTTCTACACAAAAATATCTGAATGTTTTTGTAGCTTCTTCTAAATAATAAATATGTATTATATCGTGAAGTATAGCATAATATATTAAAAAAAGCTCTCAAAAATGTGGATTTGTCTAACAGTAAGGCTTTCTGTAGGCTGAAGCAGTGAGTTTTTATTTTCATCAAATGGTCTGATTTGATTCCTACTAACCTTAGTGAAAACAAGACCAGGCCTCCTACCGTCCTAACATTGTACTTCTCTCTCTCTCGTCTCATTTAATATCCCATTCGGCTTGTTGATGACTGTTTCAGGCCCAGAAGGTAACACATGTTCCCTGTTAACTGTGTGAGTTGTGGCTGTCATCTCACGGATTGAGAATTTCAGAACAGAGGCTGGATTCAAAGAGTTTTTGATGTGTTATTAGCAATCCTTTTTTATATCCCAATGCTTGCTGCTTTGATGAAATGAGACTTCCTAATGGTTGGATTCATGGTAAATTGTAACATCTCAGTAGCACATGTGGAGCTGGCTGTTTTGCATTCCTCAGAATAATCTCCTTCGTTTACCTTGAACTTAAGAAGTTACCATTTCAATACTAAAAAACATTTTCTGCCTCTCTACTATGTACTAAATTCCCATTCTTTGCTTCCCACACGATGTATTAAGTTAGTAGCAGGGTGCTGGGCTGGTACTGATAGGCAAGATTTTTAAGCTAGCCTCTAAGAAATTACGGTCAGAGGAGGGGAAAAATAGGGAGGGGCGTTTAAGCTATTCTACGTTATACCACAGGTTAAAATAAATGTGAGCTTTGCTGTCAGTGACACAGAGTAAACACAGGAGTTGTTGCCAACTGATTCATAAGGACATCATAACCAAGCATTTTTGCAGTGACCTACAATAGGATCAGCTCCAGTAGAAGGAAAGAACACTTGAAGAACAACAGTCTGTAAAGGTGCATATTAAAGCCTGGAACTTCAATATGACAATCATTTATCCAGTTGGATTTCTGATATTAAGGGAGCAACAAAATATGTACTTTGGGAGGGCCTAATTTTATAGTGTTTTTCCTATCTCTTCATTAGATAGGGATAAAAGTCTGTATAGATAATTGTCTTAGAAAAGGCCATAGTTGTGGCTCTCCTTGGGGCTCCATCTTCAAGAAGACTAAAGAAAACTTGGGGGAGGAGTGGTTCCTAAGAAATGCATGTTCCTTGTACTGAAAATTATTACTTAAAGTCATTAGAATGACTTAAATATTAATGTATGAAAAAATCTGTGAAAAATAGTAGGGAAAATTATGAAAATAAGTGCTATATAAAATTTTACAGGCATCTCCATATTTAATCTTTAGGGAAACTATTTAGAATAAATATTGTACATTTGCATCTAATTGAATTCAGCTTTATAGCACTATTAAATTAGGTACAGCCATAAATACCAGAACTGGTATGGGAACAACTTTTCTGTCTGTTAAAGGAAGATGTACGCCTGAGTTTGTCAAGTACATTTACACCACTCACGCTTGTGAACAAACAAAATGAGCAGCCTTACCCTAAAATAGGGTCTTTTCTTTCCCCAATTCCTATAACGAGTAGAGATTGCAGAGGCTCATCTGTTACTGCCACCTACTGATAAAGTGATGAACAGCCGACTGAGACAGAAAAAAAATACCAATGCCAACTATTAATGACCAAAGGGGGATTTTAAATTAATACACATACTGTCATAAACAGAGAGCCAGCAGTTATGTTTTCATGGGCTGCATTGTGTAAAGTATCACCTCTGGCTGTGGCGCTGGTGGGGTGCACTTCAACTGCATGCTTCAGTTCCTGACTGCCCGGTTTAAGAAGACGTGAAAGTCAAATATGTTTTTTGGTTAAATAGGCCAGGTATCTAGCTAAAAACCCCTTCAAAAGTTGTGGAAATCTTGGAGGGTATCAGTTGGAGTTGCTGCATATTCCCTTCCTGAATTTCATTTCCCAGTTTCACAGGTAACTAACTTGGGGGTCTGTTCCTCATTGTCTCATTGACACCAGTTGTGCCTTTTGCTCCCTTGAGCAGGTGAGGTGGCTGCACTTGGCAGTAAGGCTTGGCTCTAGGCCTGAGCGAGCCCCCAGCCCAGTGAGCTGCTCATGATCTCTCCTGTTTGCCTTCCTCTCTGCAGAACTGTGCAGCAGCTGTCCTGTGACTCACTGCTGCACTGTTCTTCACACTCAAACTGTGCTTCTGGCTTTTGGGTTTTTTATTTCAGGATGGGTTTTGTTTTTTTTTTCCAATTACCATGGTCTAGGCCAAATACTTCCTCATATGCCACAGTACAATAATACAGCCAGAACACAGCTTAGGCCACCGCTTATGCTTAGAATGGTATTTTATGGAATACACACTAGGCATGGCATAAGGACGTGTTTCAATAGACCACCAATTCCACAAAATTTGTTGTGTAGCTTCTCACAGTACCATACCCTGTTGTGCCTTTGAGCTTTAGGTGGCATCGTTGAGCCCTTGATTCTCTCTATGGCATACTCTAAAGAGATGCACACGTTTTTTTCAGTGAAAGGAGGGAATAAGCCAAACTTTATAGAAAAGAACCATTGTGACTTTTAGAAAAACTTTCAAGCTACAGTGCCCTCACAGCACCCATCTGGATAACAGCCTGTCTCTGGCAAGTGTGGCTCATGTAACTTTTTATCCTTAACTTTCTTGTTGCAAAGACTGTTTGCTACCAAGGATTCTTGTCCGAGAAGCTTCCCCTCCCGGAGAGCACATCAGCTTTTATCCTACTCATCAGAACACAATACACAGATTTCCAATATATATATATATATCTACAGTGCTGATATGAACATGTTAATTATACCCTTAAAAGATCAAGTGACAAAACTTCAGATGCTAAGATTCTCGTGAAAAAATACCTCAACACAAACTTTGAGAATACAAAGATGCTATAGCTAACAGCCTCTCTGAGGTCTTCTCTTCTTTCTCAAATTTCACATGCTCTTTTTGTTCTGGGAGTTTGATTCAGACTCTGGAAAATGACTATAGAGAGCAACTGTGAAATATCTGTTCATAAGAAATTAGAAGGCCATAAAAGTGATTATATTTCTTTACAGTTCTGCCCATACCAGCTAAACAAATACTTGCATCAAGGATGTGAATACAGTTGAGGATATTTAAAGAGAATCTGGATAAATGAAAGAAAACCCACATTAAATTATCATTAGAGAAGCCAATTTAAGGACTCATTTAAGAAATGTCAGAGTTAAATTTGCTTATGCATCTTCTATTTGCCTCCCTTATTTGTATGTACTACTATTCCCAATTGCTGTTGCAGGAATTGCTGCAAGGCACAGTATAGGCAATGCTCAGTTAATGAGCAGTTACCTGGTACTATTTTGGTGTCACTATTCATTGTGTAGCCCTGGGCCTGATTTACTCACAAATTCTGCTTCTACTGTAGAAGTGTTCCCTGATGAGCTTCTCTGTGGTGCTCATCACAGATTCCTTCACGAAGTATCTCCACAGTATCCTTGAGGAATATGAGGGTGGAACTATTCTCATCTCACAGTGGGAAGCTGAGGCAGAAGCTAAACAGAAGGGGTGAGATGGTGAGTACCTGCCACTGCAGAGTAGTTAGCTCTTACAGCATCTCAAAAAATGTACCCATTTTTCAGCCTTCAGCTATGAGTCCTCAACTCTACAAACTGGAGTGACTTTTACAAGTCGAACACAGAGAAACTATGGGGAAAAAAGCAATGTGAAATGTTTAGTTTAATGATTTTCTTGTTCTCTCAAGCAGCAATGACCATTAGCCTTGTAACCCTATTTCATAGTCCCACCTCATTCAGCTTGCATCTTCTGCAGCAAGTGAAGCAGCCACCTGGTGCATTCTCCAGCAGAGAACGCCTGTCCTAGAGCAAGGTAAGCACCGTGAGGGGAAAGAGCACCAGGTCATGTAAATTATTTTAAGTGAAATATAGCCTGAACATAATCTATCCAGTAGTAGATAATAATGAAATTATAAACAATACGTGGCCAATCTGCTTTTCTCTTTACCAGGCATGTGATTTAAAAGCGTGTTGGCTGTTGTAGGTCTCAGCAGGACTTTCTATAAACCTTATTCTCTTCTGTATGTGCAACCTGATGTCTTTGTGCCACTTGTTAAAAATAACTGCATTCTAGCTGCACATGAAGTAGCTAACCCCACCAGCTGGCTTCTGATTGATTATTGGATATTTGGTGCTCCACATCTCTGCAAGATGTTCCCGTTTGCTCTCTGAGATGTGATTGTCAAGATTTAGCTGCTACCATACAGGCAGTCTAGAGTCCATTTCTATTTTGATTGTCATGAAGATGACAAGGAGTCAACTAAGACTGTAAAAATTATTATTTCTGCATTGGTATGTTTGGATAACTGTGATGTCTTGCAAGCCAATTTTGTGTGGTAGTTACCAACTATTACACAGGTTAGACTGGGCCTTATTTAAAAAGAAAAAAAAAATCCAACTGAACAACACCTTCTTTTCAGAGGATGACAAGGTTATTCTAATTAATCCCTCTCTAGAATAAGGGATGGTGGCTTGGTCATCCACCAAGATGCTCCAGTGACTCTTTGTCAGAGGACATAAAACTTGAAGCTCTACCTTTCTTTAAGGGAAAGTGAGCTGAGGGAAATTGGGTTATCTTTGTCTGAATGTGATGTCAGAGCTGTTCTGGTTGCTAGATTCTTGCAATGCCACTGAAATGAAGACCCTACAGAATATTGCTGGACTTCAGAGAATTCAGCTGAAATTGTGGCTTCTGCCACAAATCAAAGCCGTGTGCCAAAACTGTTAAAGCTTCTGCACAGAAAACATGAGGGAAGAGAGCCAATTACAACAGTTTTGTTGACATAATTCAGCAAAACTTAAATCTACTCCTTCAAACAGACAAGAAGATGCAAAAACTTCATTTGAAAAAAAAGATCAGCAAAATAATTTACACATAATTTTGGACAAAACTTCCTTAACTGGAAGTTAATTTGGAAAGAATTAACTGGAAAAATTAAAGGTAAGATTATACTGTGTCCTACTGAAAGGCATTTAAAGAATAATGCAGTCGTGAGGCATAGTCAACTTGGGTTCCCAAAAGGAAAATCCTGTTTAACTAATTTGATATCCTTTTATAATAGAGCCACTGCCTAGTGGACAAAGGGAAGGAGGTGGGTGTAGTTTTTCTGGAATTTAGTGAGGCTTTTGATACTGTCCCTCACAGCACCCATCTGGACAAGTTGTCCAACTGTGGGATTAGCAGGTTCATGATGCATTGGGTGAAGAACTGGCTGGAGGGCAGGCAGAGCTCAAAGAGCTGTAGTGAAAGGGGCTACATCTGGCTGGTGGCCTGTCACCAGTGGAGTTCCTCAGGGCTCAGTTCTAGGGCCAGTTCTGCTCCATATATTTATGAATGATCTGGATGCAGGAGCTGAATGCACCATTAGCAAGTTTGTCAAAGACAGGAAACCAGGAGGTGGTGTTCTGTTAAGGGTCAGGAGGCTTTGCAGAGGGAACTAGATAGATTGGAGCATTGGGCAGTAATTAATGGGATGAAATTTAAGAAGTGAAATGTCAGATTCTGCACGTAGGATGGACTAACACCAGGCACTCCCAAAGGAGTCTGGGAACTCCTCTGCAACTGTGCTTCATTGGATCAGAAAGCTGAAAGAAGAGGCAGTGAGACATTTCTTCTGTTTGGGAAAATAAGCAAAATCTATTTCTTCTAAAGATCCTGAGAAAGGTAAGGAAAGGATTGACAAATCCTCAGTATGGACAGTGAATCTGTTTATATTATGAACACTGGAAAAAGAATAAACCACATTCTTAGGATGCCAATTTACAACCCTTTAAACTAATAAAGTCCATCATATCCTGATCTCTAATCTCTTTTAATATTTTTTTCTTTAAAAAACTGAAGGCACAAACATTTTGTGAAATGTAATATATCAGTGTTTCTTCAAGGTGGGGAGAAGGTCTCCCAAATCCCTAAACTGGAATCTCTCACCAGACCTTCCTCTGCTTTCAGATGAAGCACAGAGAGATCAATAAAACACACAACTCCCTGGGGACAAACTCTGCTAAAACATATGCAGCTCCGCCCTGATTCTCGCTCTTCTCATCTGCTACTGTCCTATAAATATCCCAGTTGCCCACTCAGGGCAATAATTAGGCAAACAAACATTAAAAAAAATCTGAATGCTATGGACTGACTAGCTGTGGTGCATGAGTACAGCTCTGGTATCCATCTATGTCAGACAGGACACACTTATCCAGAGGCACTATGCAAATTTAACAGAAGCATCTTAAGTTTGCAAGTAGCCTGGGGACTAAAATTTCTCTCTTCTGTCTTTAGCTCTTGTGCCCAACATGTTGTGCCTGTACTATACTTTGTGAGCCAATATGGGCCTGAGTCTGTACTGTAAATCTGCTCAAAAAGAGCATAACGGTATGTTTTTGAGTAAATGATACCTACAATTGTTATAATCCAAATTAAAATTCTTTGTCTTTTAGAAAAATAATTCAACATTACCTAGAAGTTATATTAGAGAACAATTTGTCTTTTCATAGTACAAATATTCATGATTCTTAAATCTCTGGAAAAATCTAATTTTTATATAGGCACTTTTCAAAAAGTGTGTCTATAACTTGGTGCCTTGAAATCATTTTTAGATACTCTGATATCAGCATGCTTCTCCAAAATACTAGTCCTCATAAAATCATCTCATGATTTATACACAGGTGCACACTTGCAGTGTAATACAGATGATGAAGTTGGGAGGTTTAGGTAAAATCTTTGGCTTTAACAATGTCGTAGAGAATGTAATAGGAAAATGGAGTTGGAAAGGCCAGTCCTCTGCAACTAAACTGTATTTGTAACAATTTCCTACATGACTAACAGAAATGCATATGTATCATGCTCTTGACCAGGATATCCTGTTTCTGTAATGTGGAGAAACAGGTTTCTCCTGTTTTGTATGTTATCCAGTCCTTTATCCTTGTGCATGTTAGGTAATACCACATGGAAAGTAAAGTATCAAGAAATTGTGTTCTCTGTTTTTTCTGCAAAGAAGTAATCACTCCTAGGTGTGTTTATAAGATCAATCCCCATCAGATCACCCGGCCTGGGGAGACAACCTAACATATTGGCTACAAGAACATAGGCAAATACTGATAAATATTAGTAGTTAGACCAGTTTTTATTTCTGCAGCTGAACCTGCTGAAAGGCAAGTAAAATATAAATAGTGATTAATAATAGCATTTTTTGTGTAAATGTTTTCCCAGATACTATTATTTGCTGTCAACTACTCAGTTGCTGATTAAATGTTCTTAGTATGCAGCAAACTAAAGTTGATGTATTTCCACAACATTTTCATTCTGCTGTTTAAACCCAATATATAAAAGTTAAAGTCATTGATTTACCTTTCAGTAGCTCACTGGAAATGATAAAAAATTAATCTTAACTAAGCAGTTTGAAAGGACTGTAAGCATTTTCCAAATACTTTTCATGGCTTGGGCATTTAAAAAAAATAGAATTTAGTCATCTCTGGGTAAAAACTCAATCCTTTCTTTCAATTATACTTCATATCAGGTTCTGGTACTAAATTAAACTGTTTCTGATAGACTAGCATTAGCAGTCGTTCATTTAGGCCTTACGGCTACTACACATAAACTTCTAATTGATACATTAACAAGGGGCAATGGGCAGAAACTGCTGCACAGAAGTTTCACCTGAACATGAAGAACTTCTTTACCCTGTGAGTGACCAAGTACTGGAACAGACTGCCCAGGGACGTTGTAGGTAGAGTCTCCCTCACTATTTCAAGACACAATGAGATATTCAAGACACAATTCTCTATCATGTGCTCTAGAACAACCCTGCTTGAGCAGGGAGGTAGGACCAGATGACCCACTTCCAATCTGACCCATCCTGTGATTCTGAGAAGCCTTTGCTTATTTAACCACATCACTTCTTCAGATAGATTTACCCTGGGGCACTCCAAGGAAACATTTCACCTGTGTGCAGGGAGACCAGAAACTAGTAATGTCTCAAGGTGCTAGTAATGTTACGCTGTTTTTCATCTGATTGTATTTAAACCTTTTTAGCCAGAACAGTGTTCTGCAGATAGTGCTCTCTGTTGGTCAGTCCGTAGGTACCAATCTCCTCAAAGTGGTGGCTGTAGGTAACATTTGTAGCTGAGCTCGGATTTATTAACATACCACAACGTATTTCTGCAATAACAAGAATTCTTGGCCGTGATCCAGTCGCAGTTAAGCACACTTTGTCTAAAATCCTCCCTGGAATTTCAGTCAAAGAACATGTTCCTTTCTGGCATAAAATACTTCAGAAACAGCTCACAAGAGCCATAGCAGGTCTTTGCCAAGGCGAAGCACTCTCTCCTCTCTGTATTGGATCAACGAAGGATTGTTCTGGAAAGCTATTCTGTTTCTGATAAAACGACTTCTTTGAAGGGGCATTCAGCGGATTATGGAATAGCGTTTAACCGGGAAGGGCTTGCCCGGCGGGGGCCCCAGGGCAGCCGGACGGTTTCGGGAGCACCCCTCGGCCGGCGGCGGGGCGCAGTCCGTGAGGGTGAGGCGGTGCCGCCGCCCCCGCCGCCGTTCCCC
>VXAY01004260.1:759232-842616 GCA_013399855.1 Oxyruncus cristatus
CGGCCGAGCCGGGCCGTCGCCCCGGCGCCGCTGGGAGAGGCCGGCGCGGAGGGAAAGGGGCCGGCGGCTGCGGCGGCCAATGCGAAACTGGTTGGTGCTGCTGTGCCCCTGTGCGGTCGGGGTCGGGCTGCACCTCTGGCTGCTGCTGAGCTGCCGCGGGAGCCACCCGGCAGGTAGGAGAGGAGCGGGCGGCGGGGGATGCCGGGGCATCCCGGGCGGGCAGGGCTCCCCCACCCTCCCCAGGAGCCTGGCGAGGAGAGGTCGGGGCGGCGGGGCAGGGGAGGGATCCTGTGGCCGGGGCACCCCTGCGGGAGCAGCGCCCGGAGTGCCTGCGGGGGCTCATCGGGAGGGAGCGGCTCATACCGTGGGGCGGCGGCGGGAGCACCGCTGCCTCGGCCGCCCGGAGCGGAGGTGCCGAGCGCGGTGGCGGTGCGGGGCTGCCGAGGGTGCGGGGCCGCTCTCTGCGGGGCAGCACCCCCCGCTCCCGAACGCCTCCTGCGCCAGGGGTGCCCTCCCACTCCCACAGAGGCACGTGGGAAAGAAATTCCCACCGATTTCTCCTGTGTCGCTTAATTCCCGGTCCTAGGAATAGCTCTTTGCACCGCGCTGTGTTTGCCTCAGCGGTCTTTAAAACCCCTGTGCTGCGCAAAGCTATTCATAGGTCCGGGTGTGATCCAACACAAGTGAAATCAGACTCCTGAGGGCTTACGTTGTGTTCCTCATAAAATGAGTTGTACTTTTCAGGCTGGCAATCTTCATGCCTGGAGGAAACAGTCATCTGTTGGAACAGAAACTTTTGTCAGCTACCCACAGGTGCTCTTTGTCAACATTAAGAAATCCTCTATGTGACATGTGACAGTGTCTTTTTACTTGAGATCTGCTTAGAACTCAGTTTAGTGGCACAGTAACCTGTTCACTAATGAAGCCACACTGTGCAACTGGTGCCTGTTCCCTGTGAAGGCTGTACACAGCTGTGAGGAAAAGAGTCTGCTGATTTCCAGTGGCAATTAATAATGCAAATGTGACAGAAGCAAGGTCAGTGCATTTACACAGTCTGAAGGCCACAGAGTTGCATGGGTGTCTCTGTGTCTATATTCTGGGTCTTGCATACTGAATGAGCAGTAGTCACACTTGATTTATAAAAGAATGGGAGTTCTAGTTGTTGAACTTCTAGCCTGAAGTGTGTTTGAATAGTCTGGTGCGGTTTTGTAACTTCAGAGCATTAATTTGGAGTTGGAAGTGGCAGTGTGGAATGTCATGATGACCTTTTCTGCATAAATGTTTTTTCCACTAACAAACATTTCTAAAGAAAATCCAGAAGTGTCTCAGTTGGTGTTGTGAATGAGTGGTTTAGGTCACTTAAAGAATCACTGTTAAGGTATTAGGAAAAGTAGGTGTAACACAAATTTGTAAAAGTGCAACTTAACAAACTTCGATGGCAAGGTTTACACTGCTGCTTACTATGTGGTTGAAACATCCAAAGGGAAATAGAATTGACTTAGGATGATTCACACAGAGACCAGAGATTCAAAAGGGTAAGGGAGACCCTCTGGTTGAGTCACAAGGTTCAGAGCGGGCCCCCTTGCTTTCTGGACTCCTGGTGGAGCTGAGGTGCAGCTAAGTCCAGTCCTGGTCTCCAACTTGATCAATGTTTTATATCTAAATGATTTAGCAGCACTTAATCATTGACTAATTTAACATTTACAGGGTGCTTCAATAGGATTTACTGTAATTACAACAGTGACTTAATTGTAGATCTGATGTGGCAACGTTAATGCTTTACTTGCCAGAGGGTATCTAACTCAATTCACACATGCATGCATGCTGACACAAAGATATGTGTATGGATATTCATGTAGAAATGTATAGAGGTATATGTATATAAATGTATAAAGGTATACCTGTTAAATACCTTGGCATTTCTTAATGGGCAAGAGTTGAGCCTTGAGGAGTGGAGGGTTTGGCCCAGGCCAAACCATCATCAGCTTTTGTTGGTGGTCCTCTGAACTTTGGAAACTTGAGAGTTTGTGAGTTCTGAGAGGTGTCCCACTCAGGGAGATGGTGGCAGCCAGCTGCAGTCCAGGAGAGCCAGAGAGCCTCAATCAGGACTGTTCTTTATAGGGTCATGAGGTGTTTGGCTTTAGTCATTCATAGATTCTCATCCTGAACACAGTCTCGGTTGGTAATTGCTGGAATTTTCAAAAATCCAGTAACAATGCTACTGTTCCATTCAGGCTGTGGTTCAGGTAAGGAATGTTCCAAGGCTGTCAGGGGATGACTGATTCGCTCTTGTTCCCCACCTTGGTCAGGTGACAGTAATTTCTGGTAGTCAGTGCCACCCCCACCTTGACCATGCAAGAGTTCCTGGTCCAGTCAAGGGACATTTCACTTCCCAACTCACTACACAAAGGCTGAGAGATAATGAGAATTCCTGAGATTGTAGAGTGTAGAGGGACATTGAGGAGGACAGGGATAATGCACCACTACAATCCACCCCACGACTTAAGTCAATCCGTCTTTCTCTCAAAGAGTGGTGGTGTAGTCGCCTCTTGTCTCTGTGCCTATAAACATATTAATGCTGTATTTCAGTTGTAATTTGATGGAAATTTTTGGTTGGCCTGTTTAATTATTAAGGTTTTGTTAAATGTGATTAAGCAGTGTATATGTGCAAACAGGTGTTTGTAACAGTGCAACCCATCTAGCTATTCTCCATACTCTAGCAAGTAGAGTAACATTCAGTAATAAGCATAATACAACAGAAATTAGTAAAACTGCAATGGGATGCAGCATTAGATTAAAATTTTCTGCTGTCAGTAACCATCTGAATAAGGTATTCCACTTGTGGTGTTCTGCATCCTTCTTCACTGTTTCTGGGACATGGTACGTCTTCTCTGTGTCATGATGAATGTTGATTAGAATTTTGTGTCTGTTGTTTTGGATGCGTTCTAGCAGGTGACACAGGTCATTGTGTGTTCTAGTTTTTTCTCCAAGGTAAGATTCATTCCAGTGGGGGTAGGTAGTAAATCTTGATATGATGTGTTAGATTGTAGCAATTGGTGGGTTGTAACAGGAGTTGACTAGTTAAAGTTGCGTCCTGTAATCTTGGTAAAATTACAAATACAGATATTTGAGTGATTATATGTTTTTTCAGTGGTGTTGTCTGTAAATACAGAATCAGAAAGGATTCTTATACAAACACATCCATTTCCAACAAGTACAGTTCTAGGGCTTTCACTGGGATATATTTCAAAATAACAATCATTCTGTTTAATGTCAAAACAAATTTCTTGGCCTTAATGGTATTACTTTCACAAATAAATCCCTTTTTTTCTTGTACAACACATGCAATCAACATCGACAATTTCTTTGTGTTCCCATTTTGTTGGGCCCACGATAGAGGATACTTCCATTGTGATCTAATCCCAACACAGTGATTGCATATATAGGGTATATGGTAGCATTGCCTGTTGTAGAAACAGATGTGGTTTTACTGTTGGTGGGGTCATAAGGTGAAATGGCATCTAGTTTAGATTGAAATTTTCTTTCCAATTTAGTTGCATTATGCCAGATTATTTTTTGGTTTTTCAGTGGTAAGGTGCCTTCCTCACCTTCTCTTGCAATTGCTGCCACAGTTGATTGAACCCACAGTTGAGCCTCGATAAAACAAAGAGCATGAGAGACATTGGTTTGGGCTGCACCTAGTGCATTCACAATTATTTGGGGGGTGATATATCCAATAAGAGCCTTTGGTTAGTTCCCAATGCTGATAGATAAGATTGCAATGTATGTTCTAATTTGTGTAAATTACTTGTTGCTTATTTTATTTGCTAAAACTTCGGCATCTGTGCTATGTAATACTCTTAATCCTGTTCCCAGGATGCTTGTCATATCTCTCTTTGGTCGTTTTATGGAGGTGAGGATTTGAAATGTTCTTGTATCACTGATGTATCTGCACTTGCAGGCATCTGTAATTTGGAAAGTTTAGTATGTCCTTTGGTTAATTTAATTTTCTCTGCAATTCCTGTCAAGCAGGTATACCATTTTCTGACTGTGGGGTTTTTTGTAACTCCTTGTGGGGGAGCAGTCCCATTTAGGATTGCTTCTAGCAAATTCTGTGGTCCTCTGGTTTGCACAGGCTGTTCCTGGTGTATTTTCTCAACTTGTTTTACTGCTGAAGAGTAAACAAGTAAACTCTTACTTGTTTTACGGACTGAAGAGAGAAGTCCCTTTTCCCATTCAAGAGTGTCCCTGTTCTGTCTCTTTAAATGCAGTCAAGCTGAACGTTAAAGGTCTCTTGGGTCCATCAGGGCCAATTTGAAATAGGTTACAGTAAGTATGATGTTCAACAAAACCCTATTCAGCTATTATAGGGTCATGGGCTTGTACTGGTCCGAATGATTGATATGTCTTTAATTCCTGTGTTAGAGTTTTGACTGCAACTGCTTCTTCATGTCCTGAGTTCCATCTCCATGGTTTTCCCTTTCGTAGAAGTGGGTACAGTGGGCAAGCAATGATAGAAAATCCAGATATGTATTTCCACCAGTACCCTAAAGTACACATAAGCTGCTGTAACTCTTCCTTAGAGCAGAGCGTGTGCAAATGTTCTTTTTTCTTAAGGTATCTGGAGGAACCACCACACTACCTGGAGGGCTGTCCACTAGGTACTTAAAAACTTTAATTCTCTACTTGGTCCCTGACATTTCAGGTGCCATCTCAACTTCTGCTTTGTGTAGTGCTTGCTGAGCTGCTCCTGTGTTTTCCCCCATCTTTTCAAGGGAATTGCCTCCAACTGGAATATCACCTATGTATTTGTACAGTTTGACATTCTAAGGGAGTGAGACTATGAAAGTTCAGCAAGCATGGGATGAGTAGTCGTGGATGAATGCTGACCCTAACCCTGTGGAAGTCTGGTAAAGGTATATTGTGTACCTTCTTAAGTAAAAACAAATTTCTTTTAATCCCCCTTCTATAAGGGGACCATAAAGAATATATCTTTCACACCTAACACTGTCATCCACAGCTGTGCGGCTGCTTGTAGTGTAGCTGTCAAAGTGGCAATATTGGGTACTGCAGCTGTTAGTGGGGCCATGTTGGCATTTAAGAGTTGATAATCAGTTGTTAGATGCCACTTCCCACCCAGTTTTCTGACTGGCCAGGGTGGTGAGTTGTATGGGAAGTGAGTCTAGAAATAATGCCCAGTTTTCTAAGTCTGCTGTTACCTCAGAAGTTCCATTTCGTGCTGCAGTAGAAATCAGGTACTGTGGTACATCAGTAACTTTGAATCGGGATTGCATGACGTACACGCACTGTAGCCCCCTGATTTCTGTCAGGTCAACACGTGAACCAAAGGACCACACGCTGCCGCCTGTCAGGCGCCAGGTTCGGATGTTCAAAATGTCAAAACCCAAAATAGCTCCATTGTGGTCTTTAACTGCAAAGCAAGTAGACGACATGCGCTTCCCACCCAGGAGCCATAAATTAACTTTTGCTGTTTGGCAAATAACACTTGCTCCATTCACTGCAGTGATTTTAACTCTTTGCTGCCCAGGTTCACTCAGCTTCTCAGCATCCTGTTGTGTTAATATGAAAATTTGTGCTCCTTTATCTATTTGGAATTTTTTCAGTTTTTGAGGGCCAATGGGAATCAGAATGTAATTTGCTTTAATAATGGCTCTAGGCTCATATTTAGAGGAATCTGAGGGAAACAAAGAATCTGTACGATATCGGGAGGATGGGGAGCCCACATAAGCATAATTTTGATCTTTTCCTCCAAACTTTCTTTTTCTCCTTTTCTTCCTTAACTGATTTTGCAGCCATTCTCTTTTCAGAGATAGTATGAATTCAGTTGCCTTTATGAGTTTTGTTCCTTTCTTTAGGTCCAGTTCCTTTTTATTGTTATTCTTCCTATCTTGATAAGCAGCTTTTAACCAGATACTTAGCATTTTGCAAATAATTCGTTTTCCATCCTTTATATGGCCCCGGCCACCTTTAGCTGTCCTTCCACAGCTTTACAATCATACCAGTTATCACGAGCCCATTTTTCTGAGAACTGGGGACTCAAGACTTATTCCGTGCTTTCCTAAGTTATCCATGCTACAATTTGCCATCCTGTCAACTGTGCCGATTTGTCACAAATGGGTGGTTTTGGTTGTTGAAAGAATCACCATCAAAGGTAGTAGCAAGAATAGATGTCACTTGGTTTTAACCCCAGGTGGCAACTAAGCACCTTGCAGCCACCTTGCTCATTCCACTGCCCCCCACCCCTGCAGTGGGGTAGGGAGGGGGATCAGGAAGAAAAAAAAAAAAAAAGGCAACGGAAAAAACCCTCATGGATTGAGATAATAACAGTTCAACAATTGAAACAAAGTTATAATAATAATGCTGATTGTAATAAAAAGAAGAAAGCAAACCCAAACAAACCAAGAAAGACAAGTGATGCACAATACAGTTGCTCACCATCTGCTGACAAATGCCCATCCCATCCCTGAGCAGCGATTGGCTCCTCTTGACCGATTCCCCCAGTTTATATACTGGGCATGACATTCTGTGTTATGGAATATCCCTTTGGCCAGCTCAAGTCAGCTGTCCTGGCTGTCCTCCTTCCCTTTTGTGCACCTGCTTACTGGCAGACCGAGTCCTTCACTTTGGGTAAGCACTACTGAGCAACAACTAAAACACCAGTGTGTTATCAACATTATTCTCATACTGAATCCGAAACACATCACTGTACCAGCTACTAGGAGGAAAGCAAACAAACAAACCATTCCAGCCAAAACCAGGACAGTAGGCTTAATATGAATTCATAAAAGTGCAGCTTAACGAAGTTCCATGGCAAGGTTCACTCTGTTGCTTATTACATGGATGAAACATACAGAGGATAATCGATTTAGAATTAATTTAGAATGATTTACATGGAGACTGAAGACACAAAAGGGTAAGGGAAACCTTCCTGTTGAGTCATAAGATTCAGAGTGGACCCCCTTGCTTGTTTAAGCTCCTGATGGAGCTGAGGTACAGCTAGGCCCAATCTCAGTCTCTGACTTGATCAAGGATCAATGTCTAAAGGATTTAGCAGCACTTAATCATTGACTTATTTAACATATACAAAGTGATAGGATTTACTATAATTGCAATAGTGACCTCATTATACATCCGAGATGGCAACATTCGTGCTATACTGGCTAGAGAGTATCTAGTTCAGTTCACACATGCACACACACTGGCACAAAGAGATATATACAGAGAAATATGTGTATACATCTATAGAGTAGATTAATTTGACCTGTTAAAAATGCCCCTGGAGCTCACTTCAAATATCTTGGCATTTCCCAGTGGGTGAGGGTTGGGCCTTGGGGAGTGGAGGGTTTTGGCCCAGGCCCCATCATCAACTTTTAGTGCCGATCCTCAGAACTTCACAAACTTGAGAGTCTGTGAGCTCAGAGTAGTCCTACTCAGGGAGATGCTGGTGGCAGCCTGCTGCAATCCAGGAGAGCCAAAGGGCCTCACTCAGGACCACTGTTTTTAGGGTTGTTAGATATTTGGGTTTAGTCGTATGTAAATTTCCATCCTGGATGCAGTCTGGCTCACTAATTGCTGGTATTTTCAAAAATCCAGTAATAATGGTACCATTCCACTCAGGCTACAGTTCAGGTAAAGAAAGTTCCAGGCTTGTCAGGGGATAACTGATTATTCCTGCTTTCATTCCCTCCTTGGTCATGCAACAGGAGTTTCTGGTATGGTCAGTGTCACCCGCATCTTAACCATTGTGGGGCTGGTTTCTGGTCCGGTCAAGGATCGCCTCACTGCCCAACTCATTACACAAAGGCCAAGGCCTAATGGGAATTTCTGAGGTCATAAAGCAGCCCCGAGGAGGGAGAGGAATGTACCACCACAGCTGGGGAAAGAGGGGAGAAGCTTTGCTTTTCAGAGTTTCCCTGTTTTGAGCAGTTATTATTGAAGTTAATGTTTATTCCTGTAAAATTGTGTTGCATTGGATAGCGTTAGGATAGCTAGGATTTTTAAAAAGGTGTTTGTTTTTTTTTTTTAATACTGGAAGAGCAAGTGTATGTTTTATTTGTGCAGGAATTATTTAGTTGTAAACTATTGAATAATGTATTCACACCGAGGAGAGAAAAACCTATGCCTCCTATAAAAAGAGAACTTATAGCATCTGTAGGAAAATACTCCATATGGTGCATGTGCTGTCTCTTTGAAGGCTTGAGCCTTGCATGATAATTTAAGGAAGAGTCTGTCTCTTAACCTTCAAAGAACTGCAAAATGTACAAGCTGTAGGTATGGCTGCCTTTGCAGAGGAAAGAAGGATGAGCTAAGGGACCTCTTTTATCTCTGATCTCTTCTGTGTTGTATTTTTTTTATTATTCAGAGTGTTTTAGGGACATTAGTGAATTTGTATACAAGAGAAAGAAGTGTCTCTATTTATTAAAAGGCTTCTTGAATCTGAAACTTTTAAAGAGGGTCTGGTAGTGCCTGATAAAGCCAGTCTTGTTCCACTTGATTGAGTAATCTTCCCCTGCCCCCCCCTTCCCCATGTTTACTACTCCAGCTGCTCTGTATTACCTATCACCAGGAATTCCTGGTATGAATAAAAAATAAATCTTATCATGGGGCAGTGTTTTACAATAGCTGTAACATATAAATGAGTTATTTGTGTATTCTGTGTTATTTCTGTGTAGTATCCATGTGTCTCAGTAGTTGTGTACTGTCTCAACAGTTACAGAATTAGCTACCAGGAGAGATCAAAGGCAGAGTGAACAGCAGTTGTTTTTTGAGGAGTTTAATTCCTCTCTCAATAATCGTCACACACAAAAATGGAAATCTACCGAAAAGTTGATAACCTGTTTTAGCGATTATTGACTTTTGACTTCATTGACTCACTAACATAAGATTGGAATAGATGGACATCTCTAGCCATCAATTCTGCTTACTGTTTCTGTTAAGCTCCTGATCTCCATCTTAAAATGGCAGCTGGGCAGCCTACATTTAGTAAATGTAGTGAAAGGGTTGGGGTGGCTTTTTGTTTGTTCACTTGGATTCCTGGCAGTCGTAGGAAGAGGCTGTTCCAGAAGCTTGTTGCCCTGATCAAAAACCTTTTCTCATTTCTAGCCTAAGCTTACTAGCAACTGGTTTATGCCCTTCAGTTCTTAAGCCTCTCAGTTAAATGGGTCTTTCTCCTCATTCAGGTACACTTCCAGCATGTAACCATAGAGACAGAGATCAGAGGTGTCTTTGTTTAAAATCTTTGTTTTCTTAAGATGAGCAATTCAGGTACTTCTAACTTCTACTGGTAAAATAGGCTTTCCATTTCTGGAACACAATTTTTGTTATCTATAAGTCAGATGACTTTAAATGTAAACAGTGTTTTAGTCTTCACTTATTTTATCTACTTTTCTTCCTCTTTTGGAAGTACCTTCTGAAATAAATCCTTTCTCTTTACTACCCCTTGTGAAATGCCTGTAGTCTTCCTGCATCCTTTGGCCCTCAGCTGTGTCTCTTCCTGTGGAATATTCTGACTTTCTCTGTGTTCATGATCACTTTTACCGTGGTGTCACAGAAGATAGAGTATACTTCTTGTAGGCAGTACTCACTAATTGGAAAAAAACAAATAGGATCAAGTTCTGAGACCAAAGGCCTTTGTTTTAGTGTCCTGACTTTGATGGTTTCCTGCCTTCTTTTTGTTCATCAGTTAATGGGGTTGTATTTTACACTGCTGAGCAAGATTGGTGCAAGAACATGCTTTTAGGTTTAACTGAAGTCCTTGTCTATCTGGTTACAACAAGTGCTATCCAAAAGAAGTTATTGGGTAGGAGGCTTTACTTAATTTTTTGTTAAAGTCTTAGATAAATGCTAATTATAAAATGACCTCATAAACTTGAGAAGGAACAGATAGACCTGCTTTTAGCACTCCAGGTGGATTCATTGCTAATTGTGTGTTTTAATTGATGACACAAATCTTATTGAGTAGGAAATTACTCACTGTAGGCTTTCAGTTGCAGTGCCTAATCAGAAAGCCCCACACATTCTGTGTAATCTGCTGCTACTTTGCTGATGCTAATGCCCTTTAAGACATTATTCCTGTTACATTTCTGGGGGTGTGTGGCAGCTAAGACTTGGCCCTTTTGGTTTTGTTAGAGTCAATCTTTTACTAGTGAATAATTTTGCAACAGATTTAAACCCCACAATTTTCTAGAGTGTGCTTTATGCCATCTGTTGTCCCATGGCTCAGCATGTAATTCTTAGGCACTGGCCTAATCGAACCAAAATGTAGAAACAACCACTGAGTGATGTTGTGTTCTGTAGGGAGAAATTTTGCCAAAATGTGAGATTTCCTTAAGAAAAGATATTGTCTGAAATCTGTTAATCTTGTCCATCAGGGATTAGTATGCTTGGTCATGAAGTTATTTCATCTTTTGTAGACATGTGAAGACTTACAGGGTGGTAACTTTGGAAATTGAAACCTTCCTTCAACAGGTCATGTTTGCACTGGCAGCAGATGTGCAGTTCTGCCTGAAATGTCAGTTGTTGCCCTGCCTTCATCTGGAAGATTTTAGTATAACATTGTTTTTCATGTGGGCCATCCCCACCATAAAATAATCCCCTAACCTTTGATGGCCTTGAAATAATTGGCAGATAATCCACAACAAAGTTGATGGTATTTTCTAACTGAATTGGAATTTTTTTAGAGTTTACAGTTATTGTGTGGACTGATGTCTGAGACATTGCAAACTACAAATGAACAGCAATGGAGTTGTATTTTTGTAGTTTGGCACTGGGGCAAAGAGAACAAGTTCTTCCAGGGTTGGCTGAATAAAGGTTTTCAACAGTTATCCTCTAAACTGCCCACTGAGTAGAACAACCAGAAGAGAGCAAATAGCCTTGCCTGGGATCAGGCTTTTCTTCCGTGGCATCAGGGATTGGTAACCAATTTTCAACAGATAAAGGTGCTGTGCTCTGCTTCCCCTGCCCTGCCACACTCCCACCCCCTCCTTTCCACAAAAAAAAGAGGGCATCAGGTTCAGTGTTGCAAAAAGGATTTGCTTTGTTCCATTTGTGTCTCTGCTTCTGATGCTTTGGCCATTGTTCCCAGTTTTGTCTAGAAATGTGCACATGCTGTATTATTAATGGAGTTCAGGGTACCATCACCCCAGCATTATCTCTACAGTCACTTCCCAATTCAGAAGGACCCTGCTGTGCTATTTCTTTAAGGGAATGCTGTTGAAGTAAACCAACCAAACAAAACAGAAACCTCTGCCTGCAGAGGTTTTCTTCTTTGAATCTGTAAAGCTTGTTTAAAAGCTTGTCTGCCTCAAGGAGTACTGTGCTCCTGCAGAAACCAGGGGTACATATCTTGGTGATTTTTAGCTCTGGTATAAAGTAGGTACTGCAGGGGAGTCATATTACTCGGCTTGCAGCAAAACATGTAATGCAGATGAACTGTAGCAAATTACTCTAAGTGAAGTAGGTTAGTAAGGGGAAAGAGCTGCTTTTGCTCTTTGGTGTGTTCTTTTTCTCTGTGTGTCAGCATTCTGTGAATACAAATCTTTATATTCGGTTAATTCCTTTCTTTTTTTGGATCGTTCACAAAGCAACAGAGAAGAAAAAGGCATTAAAAAACAGGACTATGGTTGCAAAGTCTCAGGAATAGGCAGAGATAAAACCCTGGAATGTATGGGCTTTTTTATTTTGGAGAGGGAGTTTTCCTTTTTAATCTTACCTTATGAAGTGGATTAGTTGAGAATATTCTAAATAACTTCTGCCTGGCCTACTTAGTTCTATTCATTGATATATTCACGCACACACAAAAAAGAAGGCTGCAGGGGTCGCAGAACATACAAAGCCCAGCCTTCTGTGGACCTCACTTATTTTAGCAGTTTCCAGTGGAGGTGCTGTGGTGCCTGATAGTGCAGGTGAGCCTACACAAGTCTTTTCTCTGTCCAGTCCAGTTGCATGAAATGTGGACGCTTAATCACTTTTTGGGCTGCGTATTATGTCAAACTTAAAAAAAATGACTGGCAAATTTAGTAGTTGGTAGGGGACTCATCAATAGAGAGATGTGCAGCAACACCGTGTTTGTTGACAAAATCTTGCTAAATGATCTCTCACTCTTTTCATCTCCTTCTAATGAAGTAAACATAATTAACAGCTTAACTTGACATTTTACTTGAGAATCAGTCTCACGGGAAGAAGAGATGCATGTTCCTCTTTGTAGTTTAGTATTTTGAAAAATCTCAAGAGCTGTTGACTGCTGCTGAGGTGGTTAAAATTTGAGTAGGGTCAGCAGACTGCGTGTCAGCAGTGACTTCTTTCCATGGCCAACTCAGCAGGAGATACACCTCTGCATCTTTACCCTTGTCTTCTAAAGGCAGAACTTTGTGCTCTACATAGGTGCTTGTTTACTTTTTCCTTCATCTCTCCCAAACCTTGATCTGTTCTCAGTCAGGTGGAGGTCCTAAAGACCAGCATTTTCACCAACTTTCATGAAAATTGGTGACTGAGAATCTTGTGTAAAAAATCTTGTGAAAGCTTACTGAAGCTCCTACAGAGGTGAAACCTGTACTAATAAAAGTACATGTATGGTCAGACTTCAGAGAATTATGTGGGAGCCTTACAAATATCACAGCCTGAGAAAGCTTCGATAGGAGCTTATTAACAGTGTGACATGAGGCTCTGGCAGACTGGACTTCAGTAGTCTTAAGGCTGACAGAAGTACTCCTTGCAGTTGCTGTACAGCATTAAATGGATCACAGCAGCTGAGGGAGGGTCACTTCCTTTCATATTTCTGTAGCTTTTGCTATGGATTAACAGCCTCAAGCAAAACAGCCAAGTGAAATCAATTTTGTTGCTGATGCTAAAAGAGTGTAGGGTAGGCATTGTGTATTTGTCTCATGTTCCACTGAGAAGTCTTGGGCTAAGTAATGCAACAGAGATGCAGCTTTAAATCAGTAAGAATTCAAAGCAAGGTAGCTAGTGGTAGTGTGACCTTTGAATTGGAAAGGCTTCTCCTTTTGCTTCCCTTCGGTTCACAGCACTTTTAGGGTTCATTGTGGAATATGATGTATAGCTTTCTTCTTCTTTGTATTTTTTCACCCCCTTCACAAACCACAAAATTTACACCTTTTTTTGCTTTTGAAATCAGAAAATTTAAGGGCTTAATTGTCTTGCACAACTAGTTCAAGGTAAGAGCAATATGGTATGTATTTTTTAAGCCTATTACCAACTCTTAAAATTTTGGCCCAAGAGTGCACAAAAAGATAAATAGATTTGGTCTCCAGTGGCAAGTATTGATTGGTTGTCTAAATTGTCATTACTGACTTTGAGTTCAGCAGTGTTTTCTCTTAAATTATGCTGCATCAGAGAATATTTATGCAAATATCTGAATTATCCTTATAAATGAATAATAGCCGTAGTATTTTTCCCTGTACCTCTCTTTATCTCCTTTTGGTTTTAATAGTGCTAGTTCAGAGAGACACATGAATCTATTTTCCAGAAAGTTTAGTGTTATTCCTACTTTGCCATAGGAAGTAGAAACATTTGCTAACAAGCAGAAACCTGATTCATTAGATTTTTGTGAAATTAACCTTTATTTTTTTTTTTCATTTTCAGTAGTTTTAAAAGTAAAATGACATAACCCTTGGGACAGAGAAGACAATCTTGTGAATATAGACCACTGTAATGCTGTTCTAAAAGCTATAGGATATTAATTCTGAAGCATCTGTTACATGAACATTGTTCCCATGTGAATGGTTCATAAGGAAAAGCTTCACTCATTTTAAAATATAAACTAATTAAAAGTATGTATATTTGATTCGAGTAGCTTATTTTTAGATTGGGGGGTTTTAATTGATTTGAGACAACTTAGGCTATTCTGAGTCAAGTCACCCCATAGACTTATGCTTAGTTTTATTTCTCTTTAATTTTGATTTATTGAAATGGTTCTGCTTCTAATTAAAAGTGATATGTTAAAAAACAGATCTGTGTAAACAATATCTTATATATGATCTACAAGCACATTAGTCCTATGTGCTTTATATTGGAAGGCTTGCATTTGAGGCTGAAGAATAATCAAAGGATGAAAGAAGAACAAGATAAAAAAAAAAAGGGATGTGTGAAAAGCAATTATGTGACCACACAGGAATTTGCTATTGTGTTGTAGTCTTATAAACATGAGTCTATCTCATGTATCTCTTGCTGTCTTGGAGAGCTGGTGATTCTAGGTTATGTAATGACCTGTGCAGACATTTCAGTACAGATTCATTTAAATAACCAGGGAACTTAATCTTCTTCTAGAAAACCACTGTTTGCATGCTTACATTAGTGAGAAGTAGACTGGGAAAGGTCTACTTGTGGAAACACAGCTGTACTTTTCCTGCTCTTGTATTGTTTTGAGAATCAATTGCAGAGCAGTTTTATTTGGCTTTAGGACTATGGAGTCAGGGCTAAATAGCCCTAAAGCAAAAAAAACCCAAAATCTGAAATCTCTTGATGCTGATTCAGCACAGAGCAGAGCAAGGCCAAGGCCAAGTCCTTTCCACTGCAGGCTGCACACTGATGGCGGGATATAAGGCTTAGATGGATGTCTGGTGTGATTCGGCACAGCAGTTCTTGTAGCAGGTGCTGTGAGGTTCTAGGTTAGTGAGCAGTTTAAAAAAAACATCTATCAGCTTCAAAGTGGAGAAAAGGTATGCTCTTACAGGAGGTAGAATCTAGATAATAATATAATATTATTATAGTAAGAAGAATTCTCTTTCTAGTGGGAATACACAATACAGATTTGGCCGTATTATTGGTTTCTTAAAAATTAGATTGTAAAGAATCTTGTCTATGCAGTAGTATACAGTAGTTTAGAGGGCACTCACAATTGTTTTCTTTATCTGCAGACTAATGAAAAAAGTAGTGAGGTGAGAGGGAAGCAATCCATTGCTAAAACTAAATACAAATCTGTCTTAACTCTAGAATGTCTGATAGATTAAACTAAGCAAATTTGCTTTAGCTACTTGCCTGACTGTTTGAAGGGTCTAAATCAGAGCTTCTCAGGTGTCTATCTAGTCATAATCTGGCTTGAAATCAAGTCCAGGTTTCATGATCTCTAAATTAAAACAACACAAGCTAAATCCTGGATTACAAGTATTGGTGGTGACATCCAGCTTTGAACAAAAACAGAGCACTCCCCTGTGAAGGGATGTAACATCCTGTGTGAAGGCAGAGTAGTGTTTACCTTCAAAAGGTTAGAAAAGAGAGGCCATCATGTACCACATTGAAATGTTAAGGCAGAAAGGTGGTCCAGCAGCTTTTAAAAGAAGAGGAAAGATAGACATGTTATTGAAGGTTTTGGCACGTGTAAAATGTTTCCCTGATTCTGAACTAAGAATGCAATAGTAATTCTGCTGCTTGTTTTTAGTGTTTCAGTTCTCTTGTTTTTGAGATACATTTGAATCACAGAATTACAGAATGATTTGGGTTGACAGGGACCATAAATATCATCTATTTCCGAATCCTCTATCATGGGCAGGGACACCTTCCACTAGAAGGGACACCTTCCACTCAAAGCCCCATCCAACTGGGCCTTGAACACTTCTAGGAATGGGGAAGCCTCAGCTTCTCTGGGCAAATTGTGCCAGTGTCTCACCACTCTCTCAGTAAAGAATTTCTTCCTAGCATCCAATGTAAATCTTCCCTATTTTAGTTTAAAACCATTCCCCCTCATCCTATTACTATATGCCCATGTAAAAAGTTGCTCTCCCTCCTTTTTGTAAGCCCCCTTTAAGTAGTGGAGGGCTGGAATTTTTAATTCTTGCTTGCAACTCAGGATTGTGGTAATATGTGCATATAATAAATCTTTGTCACTTTCTTCTTCTAGGTCCACTGTCCTTATTTCCTCAGTGGAAGCTGAAACATTATGATGTTATTGTAGGTGTTTTGTCCGCTCGACACAATCATGAACTACGTAGTGTTATAAGGAACACTTGGTTTAAGCACCTGAAACAACATCCTGCACTGAGCCAACGGTAATCTCTAGTGTTTTGTAATTTGGGTCTTTGGGGAGGGGGTGAGGACTGCAATGCTGAAATATCTTTATAATTTTTTAAATAATTTAATAATTTTTTTAAAGTGTTTCCTTTTTTTTTTCCCCCCCTTCTATTTTTTGAGCATCTTGTACTCTGATAGATTTTTTTTTAATCTGTTTAATAATATATAAGAATACTTTTTGTCTTGGGCTGTAACTATGTTTTTTTTACACTGCTGTTAGTTTTTGCAATTAGTCACCACTGTTCAGTAATGATGTATAATATAAGCCTTTCTCTTCTTTGTGTTGCAATACATGCTTTGTATGGTATGCAACTTGAAATGCTTAGTAATCCGGGATACTTGAAAGTGAGCAGGATCGCATTTGGTGAGAGAAACGCAAAAAACTCTTGCAACAACCTCAACTGTGAAGTTCAGGTTTATGTCCCACTGAGCCAGGTGCACCAAACTGCTGCAGTGTGAGTGACCCTTCCTGATTGCTTGCACAGACCTGTCAGTCTACAGACAGGTCTGGTTTTGCTGAGAAGTTCCGCTGCAGTTCATACCTGGGAACGTTGCCATCCTGATAGGCCTCACACCTCGCACCGAAAGTGCTTCACTGTTCACAGATTTGGTGTCAGCGTGCAGTCTGGAGTGAAGCATAACTACTTCAGTCATCTAAAAATGTGACCTTTTGTAGCTTATACGGAGTTCTGGGAGGGCATTTGCTAGGTGAAGAGCTAGATTAAGGTGGGTTCTCTTGCTCTTTGTGCTGCTTGTCTCCTGACTGTGGAACAACCGTGACTGGGGCTGGAGAGAGGAACCTCTTGTTTTGCTACAACCCCAAGTTGAAACATTTCTTTGTAACAGATAGTCTAGAGTCCTTGTCTAGAGTCCTTTTATGCTACATGTGTTGTTTTTCTTTCTTTTTTTTTTTTTTTTTAACTGCCTTTTGCATGTAGATAATTTAAACAATCTTGAATTTAGTGACAAAGTCAGGCTGGGAAAGGCAGGTTTTCAGGATCCTTCAGTGTTACCTTAGGTACTTTTTCTGTTTAGCGTGCTGTCTGCCTTGAATCTCATTCCTAGCTGCCAATCTTCCTGCATCCTCATAATGAGATGTAAATGTTAATGTGGGTTTGGAATGGAGCTCCTATGAGAGGATTCACGTGATTGCTCTACATACAGACTGTCATTGCTGATTGTTAAGCATAGCCTTAACCCCGTGAAAGACAGGCTGTTGTGATAAAATAAGGTGACTGAAGATGGAGGGAGGAGGGAAGAGAACTGGTGTTAATAAAACCAAATTATTTTAGTGTCCTTGTGAAGTTTATAATAGGTGCGCATGGTTGTGCTGTGCCAGTGAAGGACAGAGAAGATCCCTACTCCTGCAAACTTCTGAACATCAGTAACCCAGGTAACTTTTAAAAATGCTATGATCTGAATTCTGAGAGTAGTTTGGGGAGTTAAACTTAGCCAGTCTTGAAAACAAATGCTGCCTAGAACTTGGTGTCTTTACAGTTGTATGGCCTTCCTGTAAGTACCGTGTGCAGGCAGGAAAGGGAGAGATATTGGGGTGTGTGAAGGGGGGGGTCATTGACTTCTAATGGATTTGCATTTTCCTTGTGTCAGGGGACAGTCTCTCCCATATAACATACATTTTTACGTGATCCATATGTCAAATGAAGTTGGAGAGAGCCAGAATGACCCAGCATAGTGTCAAATGTCAAGAAAGTAGCAAGGTGACTGAGTCTTGAGTGTCAGATGAACTTCTCTGGTGACAATGTGAATTCCAAGCAGGCCTGGATGATAGGTTTTTCAGATTCCGCTTTAGAGAGGGAAAAACTAAGAGATGTACTATGGGGAAAAAGACTAAATGCTGCCATTCCAAAATTCCTAACTAAACTTGTAAATCCTTCTTGTCACCTTTTATTTTCTATTTAATTTTTGCTCTTAAAATTACAAGTTAACTAAGGACTGCTTGGCAGTTGAGCCATGACTGAACAAAAAAAGCAAATTGTGTTGCTTTCTCTTTGAATGGTAACATCCGCTGCTCCGAAGTGTACATAGTACCTCAGGGCTTAGGGAGGCAATAATGCCGAAAAGCAAGTAGCTGAATGAAGTGGAGGTGTATGCTGTTTTGATGGCATGAATAATTATTTTAATATGCTAATATACAGGTATTCACGCAGTCAAATAGCATTTTTTGCCTTCACTCTGTGGATTTATTGTGTTTCTAATCTTTGCCCTCTGGATATGTAGGCATTGAGTTGCAATTGCTATTAGCCTGGAAATTGCTGTGACACTGAATTTCTCCTTGCTGCAGTCTGCAGCCTGTTGTGTTTTCTTTTATTCCAGTGTTTGATTAACATTGTGCACTTGTGAGCTGTGCTAGTTAATCACAATGCTTTGCATATATCCAGTGTGCTTTGTGTGTATCCATTTCAGAAACTAAGAAGTCTTCTCACCTTACCTCTGTCCTTTCCTTTTCATACAGTTTTGAATCAGGAAATCGAAGCATTCAGTCTCCCTGAGGACGTACCTTCTGTGCTATCTGAAGACAGAATTGTCAGTGTGAATTTTCGTGTACTTTACCCCATTGTCATTACCAGTCTTGGGGTATTTTATGAGGCTGACGGGGTGGGATTCCAGAGGAACATCACGGTAAAACTTTACCAGGCAGAACATGAGGTAGAGTATTGTAGTTATCTTTTGAAAGTGGACTAAAGCATGTTGTTGTTTCTTTATTGTGGATTTAGTTCTTACAGAAAGTGACATGCTGTGTTGGTGATTTAGAAGAGAAGTACTTAACCGACAAGCTTATAAATTACGTTTCTGTTCTGTTGCATTGTGAATTCTTATTTCATTCATTTATATGTATATATATACACACATGCAGAGACACATCCTGGATGAGGAAAAGATGGAATTCACAAAGTGCTATGAGTTAATCTAAATGCTCTTTTGAAAGAACACTTACATCTAATTCCAGTGTGCAGGTTTTTGATTGTATTTGAGGTTCTAAAGTATTGATAGGTATTAAGGAATAAAAAATAAACTGTTGACTATATTTAAAACACATGTGCAGAAACATACATTTAGTGCCTTCAAGCAGAGAGATGCAGGACAGCTGTAGTTTTTTTCTTGTCTATCTTCTGGCAAAACATTTTAAGATTTCTAGAAACTGGTATTATTTACAGGTAATCAAACTTCACTGATAATTTCACCCACTCCCAAGCTCTTATGGGTGTGATAGAATAGCTTAGTGCTAACCTGGAGGAAAAAAAATCATTAGGTATGATTGTTGCATTTGATATATTGCATTTATCTCTACCAGTAAGTTAATAGGTGAATTTCAAGACTTCTGGCTGTACACATATAGAAAGAATTTTAAGTATGACTTTTATGATAAACTTTCAAAGAATTTGGCTTATAATAGTTATAATAAAAAAAAATATACTGTAATCTGGTTTATGTTTGCTAAATGGTAGAATTCTAAATGTTCAAAGCCTAATAATTTTATCTTCATTAGCTTTTTACTTCCACTAAAGGAAAAAAATTAGTAACATAAGAGAGCTTGGAGACTGGTTTCTGAGGATTGGGAATTTGGCAATGCAGCATCTTTATGTAATTTGTTATCACCTTAAAGCCATTTGATGGCCTGTGTAATATAGTAACACTTTTAATGGGTGTTTGGGGGTTTTTTATTTTGGTTTTTTTTCTGTTGTTCACAGGAAGCCATCTTCAGTGCTCGCTTTAGTCCACCAAGCTGTGGAGTGCAAGTGAACCGATTGTGGTACAAGCCAGTAGAGCAGTTTATTTTGCCAGAGGTATGTGCAGTATCAGAACTGTCTGCAGTTCTTTTAAGTCATCTGGACAGACCGACTGATAAAACTGACAGTTTGGGCCCATTTATTATCTGATTTATTCCCCTGGCTCCATAAGAATGCATTTGGAAACCTGTTCATTTTAAGGAGAATCTGCAGCTGATTGACTGGTTTATCATCTTAGAGAGTGTTAACTAAATACTATGCAAGTTTTTATGCTGGCAGGAGACCTTTTGGGTGAGCAGATGACTTGCAATACTTTGTGCATATGTTTTAACAATCTAATTTCATACTGAAATGATTAAGGGTTTATTTTACTTTTTAAAAAAGTGTATTAGTTATCCAGCAATTTGGTAGTATATCATGGGAGCCCTGTAAGACTTTGTTCTGAGATACTAAAGTTCTAGGCAGTTGTAATTTTGCTATAAGTGAATGCATTTTTCCTGAGAGACAGATGGGAAGTATTTCCTTTGAAGAGAGGGTATTAGTATTCATGTATTTCTTTGTGTGGGCTTCCTTAATCTGATATGTGTCACGTTCTGAATGCTTACAGGATAACATGATGTTTGTAATGTGGATTAATGGGGCTTATGCACAGCATGTAGTCTCCTGTGATACTCAGGATGCTGAACCATAGACAGTGATTCAGAAGAGATGAGAATGCCCACTTGTTCCTGTCTACTTGTTTGTGAGCAGTAAATTTAGTAAGCTGTTTAATTGTCATAAGCTCGTTTCTGAGGCAGTAACTATTCTCAGCCTTTCCACCTTGAAGTAGTAATGGATTGTACAGACTGCTGAAGAGCTTCATTCATCTTCCAGCTGAAGTGCTGCTCTTTCTGCTCGTCTTGGGGAAAGGAAGGAAAATGCAGCATTCGAATAAGCATCTGGCAGGCCAGATTGTGAAAGACAGAATCGATCATTCAGCTTTGGAACGACTGAAAGCACAGAAGAGCAGAACCACTAGCAGATAACTAAAACTCACACAGGGGCTCTTACAGCCAAGTCTTAGCAATGCACTTATTTTGTCAAAAAGCCACAGGCCGCTTGCAGGAAAATGGGACTCTGTACTAGGCATACTCTGTGTTACTAATGGGGAATAGTTAGAGGAACAAAAACCACAGCACTGTTTAATGTTAGGAAAGGAGTTTGGCAGGGCCGCATTATGTGAGTACAGCTGTTCGGTATTCACTGCAAATGCCACTGCGCTCTGGCAGCAACAAGGATGGAATTTAAATGGGGAAAAACAGATGATGTAGTCTCAGGTGTGCTGCTAATGTTTTTGCTTTAAGCATTTTCAGGCCTCAGCTTTCATTAAGTGGCTTAGAGTAAGAATAGCTGAAGGCTAAAGCCATTAGAAAATTTGCTTACAAGTCTCTCAGCTTGGAGAATAATGATAGTTTGCAACTTTAGGACACCTTGCACTGAGGTTCTGGTAATAACTGAGTAAGGCTCTTGGTACATGTTTGAAGTCAGTCAGTAAAAGTCACTGCTGAGAATTTTAATGTTCGTGGTTGCTGAGGCATGAAAGGACTTTCCTGTTCACTAACAACTTACCAAAGGTTGTGTCTGTAAACAAGGCACCAAAGAGTGATTAGAGCCCAGTCCCTACAGCTAAAAACATTGGAATGGGAAATGACAGACACTGCAAACAGAGAAATCGAGCATGTAAGTTTTACTGTGCAGGGTGTTCAGAGGTCCTGCCGCTAAAAAAAGTCTCTATTAATGGTCCATTTGTCAGGCTTGATAAACACTGACTAGCTCCATTATTAGATTATAAAGCTGGCATTATAAAAAATAGATGAGAGACTTCTGAAATACACAGCTGTCATTAAATACTGAGACTGCTGCAGATGTTAGCACCTAATTCTAGAGGAAAGCAAAGGATTAAGCTGAACTGTAATCTAGACTTTAACGGTGTGTCAGTAACTGGAGAATTTCTGGAGAAGAGCTTTAAATTCTAGTGTACAAGGAAGCTAAAATGGGGAAGAGATGAGAGGTTAGTACAAGCAAACAGACTTCCTACAGCAACAGAGATGCATCTACAAACAAGTTTTTTCTCTCTTTCAAGGCCCATAGTAACTACCAGTGTGTTTCCTATGAAACTGGGAGAGATGAAATGGAATGTGCTCATCTGCCAGCCCTACAACTACTCTTTACTCCTTTGTCATAAGGGTGAAATTGCTTTAAAAATATAAAAAAGTACGATGCTACCGGTACTCTTACGTGTACAACATACCACCTGCTCCTTGCATGTTCTCAGGGATCTTCAGTTTAAAGATGAGATGCAGTACTTTTAAATGCAAGAATTTACACACACATACACACACACACATATATTTATATATCTATAAACCATGGAGTGACATAGCTTAATTTGACAGTTAGAACCAGAAAAGTTTAAAGATACTCACTTGTCTTTTTCTTCCGTATCAGCCAAGGTGTGAGGTCAGAGTTCTGTGACTCTCCTACAGTAGCTTGTGACACCTTTACCAGGATAAAGGTGGCTGTATTTTCCTTTGAGTTTTGCTGGTGTCAGGATCGAGTCTTTGATCTCTGTTTGGCAGATAACTAAAAAGCTGCACTTACTTCCAAATCTGCTTTAACGTATTCTCTTTGTAATGCAGGATTTTATATTTGATTTTTAAAAATTCATTAGGTCACTTTTAAATGCAGTCTTGATGATTTTAGAAAGCCAAAGCTTTTTACACTTGGCTTCTGTTAAAAGTGTAATGTTCCTAGTACAGAGATTCATGATTAGTCTTAAAAGCATGTTTATGTGTTACTGAGTTTCACGGGTGTATTTCTTTTATGAGTAACTTTTTTTTATTGAAATGTAAGTAAAAAATTGATGTCATGCATTCAAGCTGAATCTTCTGTGAAGTTGACTATTTTAAAATAAAAAAGACCCAAACTGTTTGATTTTCATTCTTTGAAGTCTTTGACTAACTGCAAAACGGTGTTTTGCTCTTTTACCAGAGTTTTGAAGGTACCATTGTGTGGGAGAGCCAGGATCTTCAGGGCCTGGTTTCAAGAAACCTTCATAAAGTGATGGTAAATGATGGAGGAGGTGTTTTCAGAATCATTACAGTGAGTCCTTTCACCTTCCCTTCCACCATGTTTCTGTTTTTCCTATAAGTCTCGAGTATTTAGCATTTTACTTTTCTATGTTTCTTTGTGTAAATCATTAATTCAGTAGTTTTCCTGTTGTCTCAGAGGGGAAGTTTGCCTGCTAGCAAAAAACGATGCTTGTAAGTGGGTTTTCTTTTATTTTGGAGGGAGTAAATCTCACCTTACTGTGTTTCTCAGTTGTGAAGCAGTATCAGAGATGACAAAATGTGGGTCAAAAATCCTGTGCTAAAATCCCAATCGATGGAATTAAGTCTAGTTGGGGGGTTTTTTGGCAGTGTGTTTCTTTTCCTGTCAATGTTGCTTGCCTAAACGTGCTGTGCCATTGTAATTTAGCCAGAATAACTTTACATTTTGCTGTCAACTTTGAAACTAGTTTTCTGGAAGTTTCAGGTTTCACTTGTTTTAGGTAAAACAAAAAAAAATGCCACAAAACTGTACAGTTAAAAATCTTAATCTTAGTCTTTCATGGCACATGGTGTGATTCTTGGGGTGGTCCTGTGCAGGGCCAGGAACTGGATTTTGGTGACCCTTGTGGGTCCCTTCCAACTCAGGATATTCTAGGATTTTATGATTGTGCAGGTACCTAAACCAGAAGAGCTTTAAATTCATTTAATTCTCAGTTGCTAGAAAACTTCAAACCGTAAAAACATAGGGGAAAAACACATCAGTAATGAGAGATGAACTAATCTATTTCTTTCCATTAATCTGTTCCTAGCAGGCAGGGGAAGGGTCACTGCCGCATGATCTCACAGAAGGTGTAGAGGGAATAGCAGGTGGTTTTATCTACACTATTCAAGGTAGGTCTGCAAAACATGGCATCACATTTGATGTTACGATAGAACAGGTAATTTAAATTACATTTCTGAGGTATAGTTTGTGCTGTCTCTGTGAACTTAGTCACCCTAGGTTTTCTTTCAGTAAGAACAATTAATTTCTTTCTGGTTTTTTTATGCTTAAGGTCAATGTCCTGATGTGGTTTTTTTGCTTGCCTTTTGTCAGCCACTCCATTTGACTGCATCCCTTTGTTTTTTTATCTAGACTTCTCTTCTTGTTTTTTTGTTATCCAAAATTAAGTTAAAAAATGTTGTGCAATGAAATCCTTCCCTGATATTTTTCACATTTTTTCAGTTCTGCTGCTGTTATAGATGCTGTATCATGATGTTTAATATTGACAATGACTACCTAACAAAGCCAGCTTTTCCATCCCTTGTTGCTGTTTTACACCTATTCAGCAGAATGCCCAGAGACTCTCTGGGAGCCCTTACTAATGTCTAAGGTCTAGCACTGGCATTGATGTGTTCTTACCAGTCCATCATACCCAACATCAGCAGTGACTTTCAGAGTGCTATTCCTGTGTTTTTATAGCTAGGCCTCGCAGATATAACTGGGCAGTCCTGTTGTCCTGTCATCTGTGTAGGAGCCTAAATTGAGGTGTGTGCTAAAGGCCTTCCATCTTGTTTGTCAAACGGTTCTTCGGTACCAAAAACTCTCTCCTTACCTGCTATATTTTTCTAACTTTAACCTGCAGTCAGTTATGAGATTTGGTTCAGCAGGGACCATCTGTGCTATTTGATTATATTTAGCATAGGATTTTTGGTTACTTGGTTTGTTGTTTTGTTGTTTTGGTTTTTTTTTTTATGCTAGATACATACACTTCAGAGTAATTAAGTATATAATCAACATTATAATACTGTGTAATACAAGTAAGTGTATAACAGTTGCCTTTTTACTCTACCGGTAAAAGTAACAGTTAAGTCCCTGACTGCTCTTTATATTAAAGAACCTTAAAAAGTTGAATGATTTTATTACTGAAAAGGAATAGTTTTTTTACTTGAAACCTGCTGTGCAAGACCTTATACAAAAATACATTTCTTCGTTGTTCTGCAACTTTTACTGTTTCATAGAAATTTTAAAATTAATGGCAGGATTTTCATAACCCCATTAATTTCAATGCTTTTTCAGATTAATTAATTTTGTCAATAGATCGTGTATGATCCAAGGGAAACACGTGAAATAGCATGTAGATATGCATCTTTGTTTAATGATGGGTGTTGTTTCTTTCAGAAGGTGATGCTCTTTTACAAAACCTCCACACTCGCCCAGAAAGGTTTACAAGTCACATAAAAAACCTTGAAAAAGAAGATACTTTATTGAAGGAAGAAAGCAGTACCTATGATGATATTGTTTTTGTAGATGTTATTGACACTTACAGAAATGTTCCCACCAAACTGCTGAACTTCTACCGATGGTAAGTTGAAAATAAAGTGTTTTCTCTTTGGAATGTTGCTGTCTGTAGTGCAAGATGATCCAGCAAATTGTTATTTGACAGGTTCCATGAAATATATGCCTTATGTGATTTACTTAAGTTGTATTTTTCTTTCACAATTTTGGGTGAATGTAGTGAGTAAAGTAACAACACCTATAGTCTTGAATGCTGACCATTGGTGCCTCAAGTAAGCATGAGCTGGCAAGAGAGGCTTCTGCCTAAGAGTCCAAGTGTGAAAATTGTCATACCTCCATGTAATATCTTTTAATTTGTATCTAACTGAAAACTAGCAATTTTAGTCTTTCAAAGGATGGCTTTTGGCCAGTTTGTGTACTTAACTCAGTGTTTCAGTTTGTGGCCATTGCTTCTTGTCCTGTCACTGGACACCACTGAAAAGAGCTTGGCTCCACCTCTGTACACCTTCCCTTCAGGTATTTATACATTAATGAGCTCTCTCCAAGCCGTCTCTTCTTCAGGCTGAACAGTCTCAGCTCTCTCACCTTTTCTCGTTGGAGAGATGCTTCAGCCCCCTTATTCATCTTGATGGCCTTTACTGGACTCTCCATCCAGTATGACCATGCCCCTCTTGTACTGAGGAGTCTAAGACTGCACACTGTAGTATAGATGTGACCACACCAGTGCTGAGTCGCAGGGAAGGATGGGAAGCTTGTGTAAAGGGGGGGCAGAAGGTTGATAGGAAAAATTTTCATAGTGTAACACATTGTCTGTGATGAATCGGATAAGTTATTACCTCTAATTTTCAGTTATTTCCATTACTCTGATGAAAGAGTTTCAATTAATTGATGTTGCTGTGAAGTAAGAAATATAGCTGACAGTTGTAATCTAGCCAGAATTCAGTTTAGTTGCTTGCAAGATTATGCACTTATTTAACAAATTCCATGGTTATGAATGTAACTGAAAAACTGAATTGTGCTTTCAGTTCTAAAAGCAAGTTTAAATGTCAAGACTTAGATCTTCATGATCATTTCTTACAGATTAGCAATACTGCAAGATTTAGTAGTAAAAGGCTTTAAAAAATGCCTTTCTTATTATGAGAAATTACCCTTAAAAGTGGTGTTTGGAACCAACTCAGCCATGATCCCTAGAATCTCAAGCTTTTTTTGTTATTTTATGAGTGTCAGACATTTACTATTGCAGACAGTTAAAGATTACATTTTTCGTATTTGAAGGGTGCTTTTACTGAGAAAGAGAAGGTATGGAGTTGCTTCCACAGATATTTGTTAAAACCTACAACCTTCTCATTACCTTGAACTAAATTGTCTCATCCCAAAAGTAGGCTACTGACATGTAGCCAGTGGCTTTTAACAGCTGTGCTGCCATCAGCAGCAGGAATTCATATCCTCCTGAAGTCAATACTGTTTAAGACAGATCCATTAATAAATCCACCATCTGTCCTGGAGAACAAAACTTAAAGTTTGTTTTCTTCAACTCATGCACAAGTCCATGTTGTAAGATTATCCTCAGATGCAGCCGGATCTCCTTTCTGTAGGACCAGTCAGCCTTGGTTTATAGAGAAAACATTTAAAAGTCAAGGGTAGGAAAGACATTCCTCCCCTCTTCCTTCTCCATCTGCTTCCCAAAAAACTTCTGCAGAGCGTTGTATTGCGTATCTGTAGATTGTGGTGCGTGGCTCAGCATCTCATCACTTTTCTTTTTGGCTGCAGGACAGTTGAATCAACGAGTTTTGACTTGTTGCTGAAGACGGATGACGACTGTTACATTGATCTGGAAGCTGTTTTTAACAGGATAATGCAGAAAAAATTGGACAGGCCAAACATTTGGTGGGGAAAGTGAGTTTCTTTCCAAACTTGTCTTTAGGAGATATCATGTCTTTAGTGAACAGTTTACTGATTAAAGTCTATTTTCATGTGGGTTCCCCTTTTCTGCCTAAGGAAGCCAGTTATAAAAGGCAGGACTTCTGTATGTGTGAGAACTTTGAATCTCAGAAGACAGAAACTAGTCATTTACAGTAACTTTCCAGAGTGTGCCTTTACAGTGAGTTAAACTTGCTGACTATCATACCTAGTTTCAAAATGTGTTATAGACATCTTTGTCATAGTACTGAAGTAAATAAAAGTATTCCAGCAACACAGTGATGTTAAAAGGCAAGTACATACTAAAGAACCATAAACATTACTTTTTGTGATTTTTCTGGTGGGCTTGAGGGGAAACAAAATTTCCTTTATGGTCTGCACTTTATTTTGACGCCTTGAGTGACAGGCATTGCTACCCATTTTTGCTGCTGTTTGAAACTGTAGGTCTGATCAATGAATTTTTGAGTGAACTTTCCCAGCCTGTATTACACTTTTGAATAACCAGGAGGATCAAAATAGCCCACATCTTCCCTTTCATTCATGGAATGCATTGCAGCTCTGGTATAACATCCAATAAAGCAGAAACTCTACACTGCTATAACATTCAGCATAGCATAATGGCACAATGGGCTTTCCTCTTGCCATCTGCTTACTGAAGAAAAACAGGCCTTTGCTGCTTTGCTTCACAAATCTGGTACTGACCGTTGCTTACTCATGAAGTGATTTGTTAAGATGTGTGGCCAAGTGTTTGTGAAATAGCTGGCTATCTTGTGGTTATCTCAAAGATCTGTAGGGGTGACATCTTCAAATGTGAATTCTGTAATAGTCACAGTCTTCAGCTAAGGCAACTGTGAGGTGTAGGGAACAATGCTGAAATAACTATGCAAGTATAAAATGATTAGCAAAGCACGTGCTTCTTAGTCTGGAGGGGGTTGCACCCTTCCTTCTGTGATTCAATAGAGTGGAAAATACTGAGTCTAAAGTGAATTCAGGTATCAGATGTGACTTTTATCTCTTTGGTGCTTTAACATGTCAGTTTACGCTGAGAATGTGCAGAGTCTGATAACAGATCTGCCACTCAGTTGTAATTTCTCCCTTTCAGGGCTGTTGTCTGAGGTGACAATTCTTAGTAGCTCACTAAAGCTTTCAGCTGCTCATGCTCATGACTGAACTCAGCAATGCTGAACCTGTTTATAAAATGGGGAGAACCTGCTGCATTGACAGAGTTATGCCACTTAGCTGTGAGTGCATGAAGTATTTGTAAGGCCAGGGGAGTGCAGTACCAGCCTGATCCCGGAAAGGAAAAGCAGGATGCTTCTCCCGGCCTCACAGGGCAGTTTGACAGGGTCCATAGTGCTGCACGGTGTGGCAGTGAGCTCTGCCACGCTGGCTGGGGCTGGGAGTTTGTCTGGAGAGACTGCAGACAGAGCACTACTGGCTTTCTGCAGGCCTCTGGTGGTGAATCAAGTCTTCCTTAGAGGACACCGCTGCCAGGAAGGTTTTTTTGTAATTCAGCGATGGCAGCCTTTGAACATCTGCTTTGTTGAGTTTCATTTGGAAAACGGCTTAGAGAAGGGACATATTGCTTCCTGGTTTTTAAGCAGCCACTAGTTTTATCAGGCAAATGGGTTGTGTAACATCACTGTATCTCCATGCCTGCTGGAGGTACTGACTTTGTGTCATGTTGATTAACCAAGGGGGTTAACTAACAGGATACAGATGTGCCTGTTACAGAACAAAGGTAAGGATGCATGTGCTTTCCTGGATCGAAACCCAGCAGCAAGGAGCAGCATGCTGAAGACCTGACTGTGTCAATGTTGGTTTCTGTTCTGAGAGCTTTCTCTTATTACCCAAGATTGAGACCAAACAATAGTTATGATTTTAGCACTTGTGTTCAATTAGATGTGTGCCCTAGAGAAATGAGGCTAGGAACTATAATTAGGATCACCTTCTACTTCTTGCTCTTGATATTGTTTGTTCTCAGTGTTACTTCACTTGCTAGCAGGTTCATAGGTTCCACAAAGGGCTCTCTATCATCATCTCATATCTAACATGGTCTTCAGTTTCAGACTAAATTGGGCAGTTGATCGCACTGGGAAATGGCAAGAGCTGGAGTATCCAAGTCCTGCATATCCAGCCTTTGCTTGTGGGTCCGGCTATGTCATCTCCAAAGACATTGTTCAGTGGCTGGCAAGCAACTCTGAAAGGTTAAAGACGTACCAGGTAATAAAGAGTTGGTTCAGGTTAACTGTCAAACTTATCTTGACACAGCATGTACTGAACGAGTTGGAAAGAACATTGCTCAAGTGTTTGTGTTGGGTTCTCCTGGTTGATGCCAGCTTTGGAATGTTTGTGGTCTCTACGCTTAGTGTCTGTTCTAGGTCAAAACACAGATGTTAGATTTTTTGGACTGAGAACCTCGGGAGCTGTAATCTTTGTGTTTGTATTCTGTTCTTCTAAGAACAATGTATTAACACAAGAAAGCTGGGAGGATTAATTTAACAGCCCTTAAAATAGTCAGATGTAGGTTTTTGTAGCTACCATTCTTTACTGCTGGTAGATGATACAACTTATTTCAGGTCATCAAGTCATGCTTTATGCTTTCGTGGTGCTAATATCTGTATTTTTTATTTTAATGTGTCACCTCAGGGTGAAGATGTGAGCATGGGCATCTGGATGGCAGCTGTAGGACCTAAGCGGTATCAAGTAAGTCTGAAGGAATCGTCTGATCTTACAGAAAGAGAACATGCCTGTTCCAAGTAGCATAAAACAGGAGAAATGTTTTTTCTTTAAAAAGAAATTGAAACAACCATTGAATTAAAATCCAAGGTGTGGGGGGAGGGGGAACAAACAAAATTTGAAGATGTATTTAAAAGAAAAACCACAAAACCACCACAAACCACCTGCAGACCCCACCCCTACCCCTCAGGTTCTCTGATTAGGTCGAGCAGATCATTTGGGGACCTTTGTGTGCAATGTTTGTTGCTAGAAACCATGAACACCGGATTCTTGAAAGTGAAAATTGCTGGGGACCACATTCTGTGTAAGAAAAACTATTGAAATGGTTCTCTCTCTAACAGGATGGTCTCTGGTTGTGTGAGAAGACATGCGAGAGTGGCATGCTGTCTTCCCCTCAGTACTCTCCCCAGGAACTGAGAGAGCTCTGGAGATTAAAGGAACTGTGTGGAGATCCGTGTAGATGTGAGGAAAGGTGATGGACTTGCCTTGGAAAACAGGGTAGTGTATAATGATCATGGAAAAGTGTACATTTTGATTTATTCCTGGAACAATGAGAAATATTAAGGTACCTTTTAATGTTGAGTTTCAACTTAAGTATAACAATATTTGCACATCCCTTTTGATAACTACAAGTGGACTGATACTATTCATTTTCTATAGTATAGACTGATCTGACAAAAACCAAAATGTTTAAGATAAAAAAATTTCCTTTTTATATAAAGGTAAAGATCTACTTGTAATTAATAAATGCACTTAAGAATGCCAACTAGCCTGTCTTTTGTAAATTAAAGAATTACTGATTTAACTCAGTATAGAGCAGTACCAGGATCCAGTGGAGAGCTGTGCTCAGCACCAGGGCATCCGGTAAGTCTTGCTGCAGCAGGTTCTGTGCTGTCTAAGGGGTTGCCCTCATCTGTGCAGGGGCTGGGAAAGCATTAGGGTTAGGATTTATGCTTAGTTTGTTTATACTATTGTCATTTTAGGTAAAAACAGTATCAAAGTTTGCTTATACCAAATCTTCAAGTACTGCAAACTTAGGAGGGATTTCTGAGAGCTCACTGTGTTATTAGATATGAATCTGAGGTTACACAAGGGAAAGTAAAGTAAGATTGAGGAACAGCACACTAAAGAATATAAAATAAGTAGCATTACTTTGCATTGTGCTGAGAACTTGTTTATACTGTGGTATGTTAACACTGTAGGGTAGAATAAAGGTCTGTCAGATTTTGACTTTTAATAGTCTAAGGCTGTGTAGGTACTTCTAAATTGCTTTAAGGTTGCTGGACATAGGTGAAAACAAAGAGCAAGTAGCCTCTCAGTGCAGCACTAATCTTGTCTTGTAAGCAAAGAGATCCCAGCTAAACCCTGTACTCAGTTCAGTAAAACAAATTCTCACCACTGCAGTGGGAAGGCAGTATAAAATCTTGGCAGAAGGGTTACCTTGAGTTTTATTTAATTGAAGCATTTAAGTACTATTTGGTATCTCTCAAGTAAGAGAAATGAGCAGATGCTTTCAGGGAGGCTGATGATTGAGTTGAGGAGCTGAAAGTACAGTTGTACAGCCCTCTGGTGCCACCTGTGAAACTTGTACTCGCCCATAGGTGTGTTGAGGCACAGGCTGTCCGTACTGCCTGCGGGCAGTCTGTCACTCCTCTGCAGTTCCTGTGTCAGCTTTTCCTTCAGTCTAGCAAAAGAGCCCCTTCTTACCACCGTACTAACACACAGTCTCCACTTTCTATTGAGTAAAACTGCAAAGGCTTTAAGTCGTTGTCTAGTTCAACTTCTTTTCCTTCCAGCTAGAATAAGAAAGGAGAAAAAAAGAACCATCAGACTTAAACTGAAATGCCTTCATGTAAACCAAATATACATCAGGCAATTGCAGTCAGGGAGAATCTGTCATATTACAGGAATGAAATTAGGTCCTAAATTACAGCATGAAGACTGCCCTCCTGAAGCGAAATGAATTTCCTTAGGTAGTATTTTAGAACATGCTATTGACCTTTAGCAGTATGAAGTATTTTATTGTTGAATTACCCATTTTTAACTTACTTTAGAACTTTCGTAGGACAGTTTCAGTTCCGAACCAGGAATTTTAAATAGGCGGTACAGCAGTCCTTTGACCTTCTGAATAGTCATGGACTCTGTCAAGGGGAAAGAAAGAAAAGTTATTAGAAAAATACTGCTGCCACTGAGCTGTAGCTAAGTACCAGTGTTTCACTTTACTTGCTTATAGCAACAGTGAAAGGCTGTATTGCTGCTTCAGTTCTAACACTGCAATAACGTCTTTGGTACCTGAAATCATAACTGCTAATATCAAATTGAAAATTCTTTAATCTGGGATGGATACAGCAGGATATGCTACTGCAGTTTAAGCACTTTGATCCCATTTACCAAATTAAAGTGTTACGGCTTCATAACTTACCATTTTTGAGTTTGTATTTCTCTGCGCTAAACAAAGTGACCTTTGTGACACATATCAGTCAGGTTCTGACTACTTGCATCTGGCGATTGTTCCTTGAAGTTTTCATTACCAGGAATTGACTTCCCCAGCAAAAGTAAGCAAATGTCGCTGCAGAACTAGTGCCATTCTTAGGAATGGTGTAATATTATTGGTCCCAAACAAATTGTCAGCAGAATTGTTTATATAATGAAGTCAGTAATGGGTAAGGGATATTTTTTTGTAATGGATCCTGAATGAGTAGATGTAGTTTGTTCCTGAGGCGATACCTGTGTTTGCAATAGATATGCTCAATATTTTGATTGAACTTTCACTTCTTTTGAAGCTTTATCTAAAGGCACAGCAATAGCGAGTTATTCCTGTAATACCACACGTTGTACTTAGACAAATATTTTTCTATCAAACATTTTTGTAAAAGCTGTATCTATCTGATTTTATGCAACTTGTGATAATAAATGTGATTTTTATTTTAGAATAAAGCTTAAGTCTTTTCTCTCAGCCTCCATTTTGACACATCTTTCCAAAATATCACCTTGATTTAGAACAGCCTTATTCATTCTAGTCTCACTAGAGGCACTAAAACTTAAAATAAAAAAATTGATAGAACTAGTTTTCTAACTTAATGTATTATATCCTAGACCTCAGTATCTAGATCCGCTGACTACATAGTTGCCTCTTGGGACTTCATGTTCTGGTTACTTGGTTAACACCTCCACCAGATTTCACACCAGTTAATTAGCTTCAATTGCCTCAAACACGTCAATGATGAAACCAGCAGCAAAGGTCGTAAAACAAGCATCAACTTTAAATCTTCACACTGAACTGAAAGTAAGTATGAAGGCCAGAAGAACAGTGACTTTTTCAAACTATTTCTACCTTTGACATTTCTTTATATGACAGAGAAAAGTCTTTAGGAGCCAACAAAGCCAGAGTCAGCTGCCATTCTTTAATACAGTTATTTGAAAAGGAGCTACAAAACAACTACTTGAATACAAGCCAACATTTCTTACCTGGTAGCTTTTTCTCTACTGGCTTCTGTTCAGGTTTCTCAGGACACTTAATTGTCAAAGCTTAAGGAAGAACAGTGAGGCATTAGTGAAAGAACAATAAGGCTGTACTGGCAGGAGCACAGTCTTTCCACTCTGTTTTTATTACAGATTGTTTCCCTTAGCTCAGCCTGATTGTCTAAAAAAATTAGGATGTAGCCTGCATCTGAGCAGCTAAGATAGCATTTAGTCATTCTCAGAAAAATTAAAAGTAATTTTATTAAAATAATCAAGTTTTTATTCATCTTGGGTAAATTAGGGAAAATATTTAGAAGTGATTCCCTAATGCTTAGGATGTTTTTTTTTTGGTCAAAAGGAGTATTTACCTAAAAATGCTTAATTTCTATTTTGTTTTTTTTAAGTAACCTGCAGTGGAATGGAAACTGCTTATTCAGTTTCAAACAGGCTTTTGGCCCTCAAAAGCACCATACAAATAGATTTTAAGGACATTATTAGCCCAATTCTTTTACAGAGATTAAAAGACTGATCCTTAAAAAAAAGTTTATATTACATATAGCCAGCTAGATTCCTTGTTCTGTTTAGTCTTCACCTAAGTGCCAGGATATAACCTAGATTAAGTATGTTGACAGCCCCAAATACCAAAGCTACCCATATTTTTCTTGTCTGTCCTAATGCTAACAAGTTATAAAAAAGATAATACCAGAACACAGTGCAGCTGAGGTTAAAGCCTCAGATGTCTTCTGTATAGAAGCCATTCACACATCAGAATAGAGTATCAATTACCTCTATTCTCTATTGTCATCATTAATAAAATCATTTGGCTTGGGTTGAGGGAAAAATAGAGTACACAAAAGCAAAGATCTAGTTTAGGAAAGCAGAAATACAAACTGGAACTCCGTGACATCTTAAAGGCTTTTGAACCTTTTTGTCCTCCATATAAACGCAGGAAACACTAAGCGTATAAAATACTCTAAATGCAGAAAGAACAATTTTGACCATTTCTGGCCTCTTACTCAGAAGCTGATTTTTCAGAGTCAAAGGCTGTCGTCCCTTCAGTTCTCCTTCTTCAGGTGCACCATATTCTGTGTGAAGGAAAGTGCACATAGACGTGAACCCTTCAAGACTAAAACTTAAGACCTAAGAGCACTGTGGTGTGGGATCAGGCATGAGCCTGCTGCCTCAGTTCCCTCAGCACAGAAAGTGTTGGGCTCCTGCAGCACACAGTCCTGCAGACACGAGCCTTGGTCAACTGCCAGAGCATTCGGGTCCTGGAGGTGCTGCTTAACATCCCCACTTCAAAAAAGCCCCAGGTGAAGAGAGCTACTGCCTGCTCACCAACAGCGATGGGGCAGACGCTCACAGGTGTTGGGATCTCTGAGGCAGTGAGCCCAAGTTCCTCAGGCACAGTGCCCTGAAGGGTGCAGTGCTGTGCAGCTGCCCCACAGGAGCAAAAGCCACTCACACACAGGCCTGCCAATGCGTGGGCTTTCCCAAGGCTGTAGCAGCACATGGAAAATGCATCAAGGGGAAGAGAAGTTGAAGACAGACCAAACTGGTGCTGCCACAGTGCCAGAATTGAGGAAATGCTACTTTTATTGTACTTGTACTCACTAAGACAGAGTGATGGGTATCTGGGATGGGCAGCAAGAAATTCTTCACTTGGTTTGTTTTTCTCTGGGTCCCAATGCCCACCAGCTTCTAACCAGTCATTTCCAAATATTTTGCGATAATCAAGCTCTGCTCCTCTTCTTTCAGCAGGAAGGATCTGTACTGACACAGGAATGGCACATAATGTAATTGAATAACTTTCCAGAGAATAAAATCATATTGATGACACCAACTCCTTGGTATTACTTGGTGATCAGTGTGTTTAACGATACCAAGAATCTTACAAACCATATCTCCAAATACTGACTGATACAGATATTCAGATTATTCACATTTTAGAGCTGTTGAGAATCCTACAACCCCCAAGTCTGTGCACTGACTGAGCCATAAATGAACATCTAAGCAAAGCTCTTGCTGTATATGATGACACAAGGATGTTTTTTGTAGCTGTGGGTTAGACACTGCTTCTGCTCTTCTTTATGATAAACATTTGCTGAAAGTTTGATTTGGTTTAGATAATGATATTTTCCTACCGTGGGAAGCAAATGTTGGTATTACTGTCACTGAAACAGATCCAACTATGCTGCTCTTTCTTTTTTTTTTATTTTAAAGAGTATTTTTTTGTTAACAGTCCTGCAACTTCAACACAACACAGGCATTTGAAAAAAAACACCATTGCCTCACCTTATCCTAGTCCCCACTGAGTTAGCAACATTCACAAAGAGGGCTTGGTCTTGTAGCCTTACCAACTGCCCCACTGATGTGGGTGATGGACTAGCTGGCATTTAACTTTTCCTGCATGCAAAAAATCAATAACCTTAAAAGAAACTGAAGACACTTCCTCAGGCAGTGATTTAATGTTTTTCCCCAGACTCATGCAATTTGTTGAAATATCACATACCTCGCAGTTGTTCAAAACCTCCAGCTGACTTATCTTGGCAATAATTAGCTGTATCAGGGTCTCTGGGTTCTTCTCTGTGTCCATGAGAGGGTTGTTGTTACACTGCAGAGACCGCAAACTTGGCAGTTTATCAAGCTCATTGATAGATGACCACTGAAAAATGGAAGGGAAGAGTCTTTTGAGGAAACATAAAACATAACTTCATTTCAGAATAACGCATGGTAACACTGACTTTTCCTGTACAGTAAACATGACTGAAAATATTCCTTTGATCATCAGAGCCAAGTACTTGTATCCTGTTCATTCACCTGAGGAAAGAACTGCACTACATTTAATTTAAAAAAACCAAACCAAAACAAGGAGCTAGTCAGAATTTCAGATCATTAGAATTATGAGGTAGCAGAGGGACATGGCTAGCTACCATAAACATGTTTAACTGACATGTTAGGACATGTTTTTACACTTTTAAATTATGCCTCTGTGTTGATCAAAGTATTCAGTAGTTATCTCAGAATCTTACAATCGGACAAAATTTTAAAAAGCAATCTGCAAGTTATTTTTAAACAAAGATACATGATTTTACAAAATGAGAAACTATCACAGTGTAACCTACCTGTGATATTTTATTGTCATTTATTGCAAGGCGTTTTAGCGAAGGAAACATTTTAGTCTTGCATCCTAGGAAAAGGAGTAAATTACAAGACAACAGTGAAAACTTTAAAAAGACAATTATAAAACTATAAATAAATTTATTTTTTTACATACCAAATCCAGCATCAGGAAAGTGTATAGAAGATATGCCAGTGTTTCTAAGTATTAGCTGTTCTAATCTGAAATTTAATAGATACAGTGATCACTGTATATGGCACAGGAAGTTTTTTTGTAAAGAAATACTACCTAATTTTTTTTTTTTTTAAACAAAGGCCTACCACCTTTGACATGGTGCATAATCACCGACAAATGAACAGCAGCCTCACAGACAGTACCCAGACTTCAGCAGTGTTCAGGGAATAAAATTTTCAGTGAGTGAGTGCAACAATTTCAAGCTTTCAGAATGGCTCCTCGATTTAAAATGTGTGATTTTAATATCTTGTGGCTATTTACAATCATGGATGCCATTTTAGTGTTCAGCAAAAGATAATTCTGCAAAGTAGCAAAATGTGGTAAAATAGTTTTCTTTTGTAAGTATAAAATGAAAACCTAATAACACACAGCTTAAGAATGTGTTATTATGCAACAAAAGTAGGATTATATTAAAATAGCTCAAGTAAGTAATGTAGTTACTCTCCTCAAGAGGGCAAAATGCCACTACTTCAAGATCTCATAAATCTTTCATGCAACATCTATACTATCATATTACAGTCAACAAAGACTATGGAGCTGAATATCCAGGACAAAGAATTTCCAGCAAATTTGTTTACAGCTACCTGGGGAGATGTGCTATTAGATGCAGTTGATTTCCATCCAGTAACTGGTTGTCTGAAAGGTCTAACAACTTCAGGGTCTTCAGGACATCATCAGGCCTGATACATTGGAAAAAAAACCCAAACAGAAACACAGAACATTTAAAGTTATCGGCTAATGAAAACACAAATTTCCTAAGTATATAGTTGCATGCACGTAATTGTGTACATTTATAAATGTTTTGAAGTACATCATGTGAAGTTTGCATCAATTATTTCACAGTTGATGTCACAGTGATGTGTTACAGGAAGGTAACTTTATGTACAAAATAACTTTGTGGTACATCACTCACCGATGATTGACTGACATATGTTACTCACCTTTCCAAAACTGTAATATTATTAGAAGAAAGGTACAACTCTTCAAGTGCTGGCCATCCTTGAGCACAAAGAAGAACCTAAGAGCGAAATTTTATTTACTATAACAAAAAGTGGGAAAAAATAGTCCAGAAATTATATTTTATGCAAATTTGCTCTGAACATGATCAGAATAAGCTGTAGCTCCTAAAACCAGAGAAACAATTATTAAAGATTTCCTAGTCTTCCCTTTTGTCCAGATGGCTCTCCAGTGCCTGGACATACCAACACAGATGACATCAAAAGGTTTCTGCAGTCACAGGATTCCAGTCCCAGGCTTGAGGCTGCCCTTGCAGCTGAGACTGTGACCTGGAGCCTGAGTGAATTTCATTCAGTGGGCTGCAGTGACCAGGTTTCCCTATGACAAGGTGAGGAAATGGCATAACAAACTCTGTATATGGCATAAACCAGAGTCTTGTATGCAACTGTGAAAGTGTCAAAAATTGTTCAGTTTTAGCACACGGAATTCCATAAGCACCGGAACTGACTGCTTTTCTATGGATTTGCTCCTGTATGTGGCAAATTATTCTTTTCAGTGTGTTCCTTCTGGTGTGTATTCTCCAGAGTCAAATTAAGTGTGAGCTCATCCTGCTGTTCCTTCCTTGGTTAGGAAACTTATAGGGGCTCTTTCATCCATCTACATTCCTATTTGCTGCGAATTTGGAGGTAACAAATTATTTTTAAGCCCCCCACCTCTTTTCAAAATGTGACTGTGACTGACTAGCAGATTCAGAGTTTTTGAGATGCAAGAACACAGACACACAGATGCACAGTGCACAATCACCTAAAGCTTACAGGAGGTTACAAACGTTACAAGAAGTGAAGTTGAGAGATCTGGACAATCCAATTCAATTTGTTATGTTTATAGTTAACCCATTTTCCTACAAACGTCCACTGTCCTTGGCCATTACAGCTGTATGAAGTCATACAGCTGGATGTATATATAATATATATAACAGTCTCATTATATATACAACACAAAGTGTTAACATTGAGATCTCTTCAAGAGGCAGCGTACAATTTGGGGCTCAATTGCTTCACACCCAAAAATGTGAAACATCATCCTGCTGCCAGATCTGCAACACACAAAACCTTATAAACTCAGATATAATGACTTTTCCTGCTCCAAAGCAAGAGCAGGAAACACCAATATTTTATCTCTCTAATGTGGATAGTGTTTCTCTATGTCAACAAGACAGACCAAAATAGTTATCTACCAGTGGTGAAGAAGCATGACAAGAAACCTGCAGAGTCAAGAGAAATGAGATGCATGTTCAGCAACAGAGAACCTTTGGGGGATTCCTCCACAACAGTCCTGTGTTGTGATGGTTGGATGGAATACAAAAACTGCACAAAACTGAAGTAAAAGAAGATTTTTCAATAGATTGACCAAATGCTTAGAAAATTGCCAAAACCCAATGACAGGTCACATCATAATCCTAAGAAACTCAAATTGCCCAATTTTCAGCTTCCACAAAACAAAAGTTCACAGATCTCACACTGAATTAACACTCCGGAGACTGGAGACTTTTTGTGGAGAGCTGGTAGGGAGGCTGTAACAAATAGCCAGTGGAGTAGCCTCTGATCATCAAAAAGAGAAAAATGGATGGAATTGCAAGACCTGTTACAAAAGAAATAAGGATGACAGGAAGCAAGTGTCTCCATAAGTCCATGATGCTCCTGTACTTTTAGTTTCTTTATCCCAGGAAGCAAATAATATAAATGGGAAAGGTCCAAATAAGCTAAACAAGAATCAAAGTTGTGAAACAGAGAATAGCTGTTCTCAGTTACGGCCATATAAAATACTGGGACTTATTAAATGAAATTTTTAGACAGCAATATCAAAACTGAAAAAGGGTTAAATTGAATGTTAAAAGATGTGGATAGCAAAATTTTCAAATGGGTTCTTAATACAGTTAGATAAATCATGAAACAAAAAAACCCACAAAGATTAGTTAAACAGGGATACATAGTCTCAGGCTCACAAAGACACACAATTCCAGATACAAGAAGCTCTTACCACATGCTTACCCTTTGCCTAGAATTTTTCCCAACTACCTGCTACTTGCTAGTGTCAGAAACATGAGCCTGCACTTCTGTTCTAACCCAGATTTTTCTTTTACCCTGTATAATAGTAGATTATATTATGAATGTTAAGATCTTAGTTTGAAAACTGAATGACAAATATATCATGATTTAAATCCCGAATAAGAAAAAAAAGGTTTTAGAACCATAAATATGAATTCTTTACACTCAAAGGCATGAATTCCATTTCTAAGTCAATAGTTGCTAACTTTAGGATATTTTACATGACATTTTTCCCTCTTGAAGGTTATATGTTATGTTTTGAACAATCAATCAACAATTATACAGTAATAAGCTCTTTTACTAGTATTCTAATAGAAATCTCAGATGTCTTTAGATTTATGCAAATAACACCCTAATGAAAGAACTTTTTTTGAAAACTCATATTAAAGGCATGTAAATGTGGAGTTATGTATAACTGCATAACAGTTAAGCATGTCCCTCTACTGTAAAAAATATTTCAAAACAAAGGAACAGATAAAAAATCCAGAACCAAATCTCATCTCTTTTAAGGAGAATGCCATATATTTTTACATGTGACAGTAAGCTATTTGGAAATGCTGTTCACCATGGAATTGTTTTAGCTTTAATTAAAACATTTCTAGGACTTTTAGACTTTGCTTATATTCCCATTGACAATCAGTGTATATCTTCTCTTTTTCCTGGATTATATTATTATTTTCTATTTAAAAGTTGACTTTTCAAGTAAAACTCCTTAGAGCTTAAGCACTAACATTTTCAAGTGGTTTGTTCACAGAGTACTGATGCCAGGTAGGTCCCTTTATTTTTTTCCCTTTTGTTTGACTACCCTGAAACAGCACTTTTAGGCACAAGCTTACGTCTCCCAGCTTATAAGGGAATGAATTGGAACAAATTTCAAATTTATAAAAAAGATTTCTGAACCAAAAATGTCTCTGCAGCAATGATGAATCATCAGCTAGAGCAGAGTTTCAACAACAAATGCAAAAACTACATAATTTTAAACTGCTCTGACTAACCTGGAGCTTCTCTCTGAAATTTAGTTATCCCTAGAGAAGTCTGATCTGCCTGCAGCAATGGCTCCAACCAGCCTTTTGGTCACCCCAGGCTGGAGGAAAGCTGCTGGCAGCTGCCAACATTTTAAACAGCACAATGCACAGATTTACTCTGAGGAGCAGTGGATGACATTTAAAGTGTTTGTAGCCACTTAGTTCTTCCACTCACTTCAACATTCCTATTGCCACTGTTATGGAAGGATTATCAGCTGTCCTACCATAACCCAGTGGACGGTTTAAGAGCTCAGTGAATGGACACTAAACAGAAATGTAGCAGTGACCATCTTCAAGCCCTGCTGCAAGACAGGAGAATGAAGAAGCTTCTTTCTACTCAAACCCCACTTTTACTGGATAGTGACTGGTAGCCAAAATACGAAAATCCATGTCATTTTACAATGCAGTACCACAAAATCTGCCCCTGAGAAATCCAAATAATAGTCTGGAACTTACAAGCCATTATAAGTAATGTAGTACTACTGAGATGCAATTCCTAAGCCCCATCTCTGAAAAAAGGCCCACTACTAACATATTTGACAAATAGACTTCATTCTTAGTAATACATCATATCAGGGGTGAGTCATTTAAATGTTTGCATGTTTCAGCATCTGAAAGACAGAGCTTTTTTTATTCTGTGCTCTGTGTTGCACACAACCAGGCATCATGTATTTCAAGAATCATCAGTATGTGCAAAGATACCAAGCCAATGTCCTGGTGATGCAAAGTGATGCCAAAACAAGTATTTCTTGTCACATTGCTGTATTCTCTTTCCATTTGCCTTTGTTCTATAAAAGTAAGGTAAAACTCCAACAACTACAAGGAACCAAAAAGTTTTCATTTAGACAATTATACTCTAACTGCTTTATCTTGACTTCGCAATTTACAGATGTAACTAACTACAGAACTAATACAATTCCCCACAGCAACTTTTCTAAGGATGATTACATTTCCCTAGAATAATACAGTGCTTAAATGTTTATTGTGCTTTCCTTGCCTTAAAAACCTAATGATATTGAATAAAAACAAATCCAGGAAAGGTTATTACCTCTGTCCATGTTATTTCAGTTTGATTAAGTGCCAGAATCTTCAAATTTGAAAATGCACTGGATATAGAAACTGATGTAGATGGAAATTTCATTTTGTTTTCACTGTATAAAAAGAAAAATTATTTGCATAATGAATAATTGCATTTATTTAAGTCACTAGTTTGGAATTACATACTAAAGAGAAAAACAGTTTACACCAAAAAAATTCTAAAAATCACTGCCAAGATGTCATAGATTTTTAAATATAATAAAATATACTTCTAGCTACATTCAGCCATACTCTTTCCTTGTTTACTTTTCTACTTCAGGAATGCATATTTGTTCATCTGTGGTCTCTTTCTCTCCTTTTCTTCCCTTAAGTTTTGAACATGAAAAGGATGTTTTTCATCAGTATTAAATGAAACAAAGTCAGATTTTTGGGATCAAACTCCTTAGTGTCAACTGAAAACAAAGAGCCTACATGACTATCCAGACACCAGTAAAAAAAAGTATGTAAAATCCACTCTCAATAGCAAAGTATCATTAAAAAAAAAGAAAAATAAAAGATAAAAAGATTCTCAAATCTGCAGTCTTCAAATCATTTTTCATTACTCACTCAAAACCAGAAGTTTTTATTTCTTACCTAATGTCTAATCTACCTGCTTGTTCTCATAAAAATCTCTCAGTGTAGTTCATACTTCCTTATTGGTTAAATTTCCACATAGAGAGCTGGTGGATGGTTAATCACTTCTATTCTTCTTCCAACATTCCATGTGCAAAAAAAAAAAATCAGTCACAGACTTACCTTCTAAGGGTCTTTCTTTTTTAAACAAACAGAAGGTCAAAACAATAAAAAACTGATTCAGACTATGTCAGTTTGTAGTTGTCAGTTTGATGTTGTTTCCAGCATCAATGTAATTTCGTTTTCCATTTTTTTCACAAATAACTTCTGAAAACCATTCAGTCTAATCTACACTTCTCAACAATGAAAAGCTGAAAAAATTATTCTGGGTGAATTAAAATAAATTCTCTGTATTCTCATGCCTGCTGATAACAATAAATCATGATACGCTCTAGGTAAAGTTAGATTTACAAACAGCACCCAGGTTGCAAACAGCTGTTCAGCGCTAAATATCAAAGAAAATGAAACACCTACAACTATTAAAAAAAAAAAACCTTTTTGCAATATTAACTATAGAAATAAATAAAAAGCCCCGGTGGTTTAGGCTGCTACCTATTTACAGACTTTAATCCATTGTGTTAGCTCATACCAGAAAATTTTTCTGGCATGTGCCAGTTACGGTGCATAGGTGTGTACTAGAAATGTTCTTAATTTTGAAATTATTTTGTGAATTCTTTCTTGTTTTGATAGAATTGCAGCTTTATTTAACAACATCCTCCCTCCTTTTCCAGTGTGATCACTGTACGAGAGATTTCCCCCTAGATCTGTCACCATGATCCGCAGTTCTTATCAGCATCATTTTAGGACAGAAATGGGCTGGGGTTTGGGATACTTAAGATTTGGTTAAAGCATTACTGATACTTCAGTTTAGTGTCAGGACACTTGGTAAACATCATCCTTAAACAAAAGTGGGCCTAAGTAAAGACTTGTCTCGGAAGTCAGAATATATCAACAATAATAAAAAGCAGAGATAAAGTATTAGGACTTTAAAGAAAATGAAAATGTATTTACTTTACAGTTTGTCTAAGCAGAAAAAAAATTCTAAAAACTCTCATGAAAAAAAAAAACAAAAGGGTTTGCAAACCCAGGAGGCAAACAGGCAGCTACCGCTAGACCTGATTAAGAAACACTAAGCAAGATGTTTAAGAGGTCAGGATGTGTTACTAGAGCTTTCTCAGGCAAGCTGCAAACTCCTGCAGCAGTGTCATGGCAAGGTCTTGGCTTCTGAGGGGCCGATCTGCCAGTGCCGTGCAGACCCTACGCACAAGCACCCAGAGAGCACACACTGAATTTGGCTATGCCTGCTCTGAAGTTGGCCTCCTGCTTCAGACCAGGCTCGGTGCACACCTGCAACATGGGCGCACACACATGTTAAGTCAGTTCTGCCTTGGGGGAAACTGAGCTTTAAAATCAATAGAATTAATTGTCTTAGATGTCGCAAAAGTCTAAGGGCATCTTATGACACTGCAAACTTACGTTTCTATACTTCCTGCTTCTTCTTTTCTATAAAAGTACTTTGAATAATTTTTTTTATCTTCAGACTAACTGCCTAAATCTATAATCCCTAACCAACAAGCCAATTTGCATAAAAGGGATGTTCTATTTTTCAGGCAACTGATTTTTCGAATTTTACAAAACTCCAGTCAACATTCATCTGTCCCAAACATTTCCCAGAACTTAGTTTTACATAGATGCTAAACTCAGAGTTCTAGTCTCTCCTTGAAAAGGGATGTGTACAAATAAACAACTCATGAGTGTGCTATGTAAGAAAAAGAGTTAAAAAACCCAAAAAAGTATTGAAAAACTATCTCCCATTAAAAAGAGTCTTGAGGTATCCTGTTACCTTTAGAAAGCTAAGCCCTGAGCCTCTGGTTTTTTGTCCCTGTCCCAAAGGAAGAGAAACCCAAATATGAATATTTATACCTGACATTAAGTGTTTCCAGATTCCGAACTTGAGAAGCAATATCTATTACTGTCTCCCAAGACGATATCAGATTTTTTGATAGGTTTATATGCCTCATATCTGAAATGTTATGTCAAGAAAAATAAACTTATCTCAAATCTGAACTTCCTTTTTCAGAAATTAGAAGTAGGGTTTGGTTTTGAATAAAATAAACAGAAATAGATTACACTTGTTTGAGCTAAGAGATAATAAGAGATTTGCTCAGTTACAGCAAATTTTATTTTGATTTGTGGTATGGATATGGCTTACAGTTTTATAAAATAGCTTAACTTTTCAAATCCTAAAATGGATTAATTTCTATACTGACAGGAACTCGTACCAGCCATTTCAAATGAAGAAATAATATCTTCTCTGTATTTCTGTAACATCGTCACTACACACAGTATACTGAACACATTATTTGTTATATATTGGAAACCTCTGGTGTCTACAGAACATATCAGTTGTACTTTTATGGAGCTATCTATTCTAGGGTTAAATTTAAAAAAAAAAAAAAACATTGCTGAAGCCTTATGAAATTGCAGTCACAGTAGCAATCTATGACAATATTTGTATTTTTATCCACAATTTGCATTTCCTCTCAAAAACTGTAGGCATCTACTTTTTAACTCTGTGACTAGTTTGTATTTAGAAGTTTAATGCAATACAGTTTTAATAATTTTTTAATTAAAGGATACAAGTTTCATTCATTGAAGTGAACACTTGGAATGCTAAAGTATGTACTTTACTTGTGGTATCGTGCAACGTAGCACAAAAAGGATACTGGCACACGTTCTGCTGATTTCCTCTGTCTGACCAGCATGGCTCACTGCACACTCACGCACCGAGATATCTACCAGTTTGTTCAGCTGTCTGAATGAGAAAGAACATCCTGTTAATTAATGTTCAAACAGAATCCTGTTAATTAATCTTCAAACAGAAACAGGTATGTACAAATACCTGTATAAATAACATCCTTTACATGCATATCTTCTCCTTTGGAATTCACGGTGTGGAGATTGCTACATTGCAGTGTCATTCTTACTTGAAAACATCTCCGGGTTTTGCCTTTACATTGCTGCTACAAAATAGGTCTTGTTGAACCACAATTCCCACTTCCCCACACTCACCCCCACAACCCCGTATCCAACGGAAAAAAAGAGTGATGAAACAGATTAAATATAGCTGTGCAAGTTGGAATTTAATTAGAGGTTCCAAGTTAAACAGGTTTCTTGTAATACTTTTTGCAAGAGGTTATGAGTTATTTGGGCATCCTTTGTATCCCTTAGCAAATAATTTATAAAAAAAAAGTATTTTTGACTGCTTAGTATGTTCTGGGAGACAAAGGGAGAATAGTTGTAGAATATCAGCTCAGAAGGAGACTGCCACCTACTGAACTAATACATCTCTACTGCTGGAGGCTGTTAAAACTGCAATTTATTGCACATCATTAAGTTACTTTCTTTCTTACCCTTTTAGGTACATTAACATGACATAAACTGACTGAAAGACCTCTTCACTAGCAGTACAGTGACTTTCCACCTTCCCTCTCTTAGTTACAAAGTCATTAGAGAGACGAGTAAACAAAGATTAAATAATACTGTAAAACACTAAGAAAACGTTAAAATACATTATTTAAAAAGGACCATGCATGTGTATGATGATTGCCAATATGATATCTGACATTCCTCCCCAGATATCATCACCTTCTACTTTATGAAATCAAAATGAGGATTGTAAGCACTCAGGAATTATGTAATCCCAGTTCCTATCTGTAAAACCTGTAAATTATGAAGCCACAATAGGAAGATTTCTTGTCTCTTCCACCATAGTGTAGTTTGGCTTCGTTTTAGACACATGACAATATTATATGCATAGCAATCAGATTCCTTTCCTTACAGTTGAAATACTTCTTGACTAATCAATCACTAATAATGTATCTTAGATTTTCATATATTATACTTGCCTTTGCTGTTCTGCAACAGAATCCATGCCAACGAATTCCACAGTCTTCGTTCCAAATACTACTGTTTTCTCTGTCCCATACTGAACATCTTGCTTGTCATTCAATCCATACCGATCCTTTACTGCAGTAAGAAAATCTACTCCAAAATTTGCCTTGTTTGGCCGGATAAATGATCCTCCTTTAGGATGCCTAGAACAGAGGAGCCAGGAAAAGGTGAAATACGAAAAGTTGTAGTAACGATGACTAGCCTCAAAAGTACTAATTATTACTTTTTTTAAAAAAATACTGGGAACCAAAGCAGTCAGAAGGCAATTTTACAGTCTAATTTTAAACTTCACTGTTCCCACTCAGCGAGACCAAGACTTTCAAAGAATCTTTTATAGTATCTGACAGAAGAGTTCACATTGTGAGATGCCATGAGAACTGAAGCACCAGTTCTCCAAATGGACTGGCACATCAAAATTACAGTGTCAGCACCATTATTAAAAATAACTGCTCTTTTGTTTCCAAACTCATTATGAACTCACTTTCGATAGAAAATTAAATTTCTACCTATGGATAGACACAAAGTTATCTAAATTGTACAACAAATGTGTCTAGAGTCTTATCACAGCCTAAGGCCTATAGGAATACTCAGGATAGTCATTGCTATATCGTATTTGACTTGTTTATTCCCTTGTAATTCCAAGAGAAAACAACCTTGTCCTTCCATCCACACAACTGACACAAGATGCAAATTGTAGCACTTGGAACTCTTATAAAAACTCAAACTTTTAAAATTTCTGATACTAACTTGCTTAAAATTTTGAAACTGAATATTCAATAGAAATATCCAGCTAATAATGTATGTTCTACATAGTCCCATGCAGTTTCTTGTTTTTTCTTGAGCACTGAAAAAGCTTTGGTGCATGACAATTTCTTGCCACGCAATTGCATTGACATGTTCCATCAAAGTTAGCAAGGAAACAGAGTATCCAGGATGGACTAGCAGAGACAAGTTATGGGAATGGTATCACAGAGCAGATGGAGGATTTCATAGGAGGATCATCCAGAAAACAGCAGGAAAAAAGTTGGTAGCTATGATTACCTGTTACTTATGTAAATAAAACTCCTCAAAGCAGTATATAAACATCAAGGGGCTAATTAGCAATTCATAATGCTACAAAGTTCAAAATTCTCCTACAGAGACCTTGAATCCTATGGACCTATTACAAGTAGATGGAATAGCTTGGGCACCATATATTCACTTCTTTTCATAAAAAATCAGTACTGGAAATTTACAGTGCTAGTTTCATTTATTAGGATTTCTAATACTTATAGAAGTACTCTCATATCCTAAAGAAAGATCTGGGTAGAAAGTACATATTATTTACTTTCAAACTATTTCCAGTTTAGTTTTGCAGTGACTAAGTTGAGAGTGCAATGATTACAAAACAAGCAGACAGGCAAACTAGTAGAGAATGGAAATCTGGTATGTACTTCTCACTCTCAAAAAGCATTTTCAATACTTTACATTTTTAATCCGGTAACCTTCTCTTAAAAATTTTCCTTTTGAAGTTCTTCATAGCTTGCAAACATTTGACTGGTTTAAATGTTATGTGACTCTTTCTTAATATGACTTCTTAAAACAGTAAATTACAATTTCACCACCTTAACTATAACATCTCTTATTTGCAAAGTATATTATTTTTGCATTTAATTAAGTCAAACAGCTTCAGGATTCTACCTGGGGCTCTGGAAAAAACCCTTGTATTCTTGTCTATCTAAAATTCACCGTAGGTCCTGCTGTATGTCCATTTTCCTATTACCTTGATTCTCTCCATTTTGTCATCACCATCTCTATCCACTCAGTAGTTCTGCTACTTTTTTCCCTCCGCTCTCCTCAGCCCTCTCACCAGAGCTAATCTAGACAGCCCACGTAGACATCCCTCCTGTTGTGCCATTTATCTCTGGCATAGCCAAGCCCCTCCATAACCATAACCATTCCTTAGCCCATTTCTGTCCCCTCAGGTCAGCACTTCTATTGGCATCTCCTTCCTCATTGTCTTTGCAGGAGAAGGTTCTATCCCTAAAAAAAAAAAAAAAAAAAACGCAAAGAAAACTAGCTACCATGCCCCTTTTATTTCAAGGAAAATTATAGTGTATTTATCTCTGAAGACTCTTGTATTTTCGTTTTGATCACAAGATCATAGGGTTTCTCTCTCCTGTTGCTATCACTTCAAAGTACTGTGCATGCTTTTATATATTATCTAACATACACTTAATACCATTTCACAGACAAAGTTTCTTTTTCAGTTCCATTCTATTAATTTGATCTACCTTTTCAGGAACTGTCATGAAGGACAGGAAAGGGGAACATAAGAACAATGCAATAGGAACATATTTTCGGACAAAATGATTGTGCATTCAAGGAGAGAGATCACTGTAATTCATTTTCCCTAAAATACACTGCCCGCATTAACTTTCACACTAGGGCATATGAACTGTGCAAGCAGTGTGTACATATCAAACAAATGATGTACAGCACTTGGACTTATGAAAAAGCACACCTATTAGCAATCAGTCTCCATAACTGGGGACTAAACAGATAAACCCTAATCCAAAGAGTCATCCGGCACCGCATATCATGAGATGGAAGAATCTGTGAACTACTGATCAACCTGACTTAAGCTGAACTCTCAGAAGTTTGAGAACAGGGGTTTTGCTCCCATGTATGTAAAATCTCTTGCAGCTGGGACAAAACACTGTATGGAAATGAAGCAGTAGAAGATATGGCCCAATTTCACTAAGCAGAAAATGTGCCATGTGCCCAAGTGGGGCTCTGGCAACCAGCTGGCTCTGGTTAGTACTGACACTTCCTACTGACTTTTAAAATGGAGAGGTTGACCCCAGTCTCAGAAGTCATCTTGTAGGACACTTCCTACTCATGATCTTGTAGCCTGAAGCATTACCGCCCATCTGCTGGTGTGCCCAGGGCACTTCAAAGATATTCATTAAAATTTGGATTAGCTTTCAGCTTTCACTGAATAAAGAGGAAACTTGGCATCATTCTTCGCTAATGGAAAATAAAGTGGTGGCACTGCTCAACAGTACGGGTACATGATGGCTCTTCATATGCTAGGGAAATGTCACACATGCACACTTCTCAGTACCTGAAGAGTAATGCAGGAGTACATAAACCGTAATAGTTACACACTTGAGCTGTCTGACTGCAGAAACAAGCTTCTGAGCCAAGGAGAGAGATCTCAGCTTTATCAGCCTGACAGTAAATGTGGATCAAAGGGCTTCTGTGCCCAGTACTGGCTGTTTGCAATTATCAAGCAATTATCATCATGACCAGAGCAAATACACTACCAGGCTCATAAGGTGTCATAAAATGTAGCTGCTTGAATCCATGCTCATCTTTTCTAGATAGACTCTGAACAGATCTCTTCAACAGACCAGACTTCTTTTAGAAGAATCTACACACTGTAGTAAAGTAAACCCTTCAAGTTTTAGAACAGGCTTTGGCATCCAGTAACACTTACAAGTAACACTAATCTGCTGTGGTGTATCAAATTCCTGACCGAACAGCAGAAGCTTTGCAAAGATCAGAAAGAATTTCAAGTTCTTGCAAGTTTACCTTAGTTAAACAAACATGAAAGCTGAGTTGGAGCTTTCACAAAACAAGGAAAGACAGACAGACATCTGCAGTTCCAGATGCTATCTTAAGGTTCTGCTGCCGCACAGGACCTGTTCGAACAATGGTTAGAGACAATAGTTTTGCTTCAACACAGTTCTACTGGCAGCAGAGAGCAGAAGTCTCTGACGGATGACACACAGGGAAACAATCCAAACTTCCTAACTGAAACCTTCTCAGGCTAAAAAGAATCTTGGGAATGCATTCTCCCTTTGCTAAATGGCCATCACTTTTTCTTCATAGACACTAAAATGATACTGACATCTTTCCCGTATTTGAAGAGTCAGTTTGCGCTCTAAGTAGATATTCCTGGAGGTGAATATGTCATTCTTGAAAGAAAAATAGCCTAATTTAATATGAACAGATCTTCTTTCATGGAGCAGATAGATCATCTTCAGTGACATCATGCAACATGTACAGGACAACCAGGGGATCAGGTCTAGCCAGTGGGAATTTATGAAAGGCAGGTCCTGCTTGAGCAACCTGATCTACCTCTGTGACCAGGTAACCCACAAGGGGATGCGGGAAAGGCTGTGGATGCTGTCTACCTAGACTTTGGTAAAGCCTTTGACACCATTTCTCACATTCTCCTGGTGAAACTGGCTTCTCATGGTATGGATGGGTGTACTCTTTGCTGGGTAGAAAACTGGCTGGATGGCTGGGCCCAGAGAATGGCAGTGAATGGAGGCACATCCAGCTGTTGATTGGTCACTAGTGGGGTTCCCCAGCGCTCGGTGTTGTTCTGTTTAACATCTTCATCGATGATCTGCATGAGGGAATTGAGTGCACCCTCAGCAAGTTCACAGATGACACCAAGTTGGATGGAAGTATTGATTTGCTGGAGGGTCAGAAAGCTCTGCAGAGGGATCTGGACAGGTTTGATTGATGGGCCAAGGCCAATTGTATGAAGTTCAACAAGGCCAAGTGCCGGGTCCGCACTTGTATCACAACAGCCCCGTCCAGCACTACAGCCCGGTAGAAAAGGACCTGGGGGTGCTGGTTGACAGTGGCTGAATATGAGCCAGGGGTGTGCCCAGGTGGCCAAGAAGGCCAATGGCATCCTGGCCTGTATCAGCAATAGTGTGAGCAGGGAGGTTTAGATGGGATATTAGGAAAAATGTCTTTGCAGAAAGGGTCATAAAGCATTGGAACAGACTGCCCAGTGAAGTGGTTGAGTCATCATCCCTGGAACTGTTCAAAGAACACGTGGTCATGGCACTTGAGGACATGGTTTAATGGTGAACATGGTGGTGGTGCCAAGTTGACAGACTCGATTATCTTAAAGGTCTTCTCCAAGCTAAAAAGTTCTATGAATCTTTTGGGCAGGAAAATAAAATTCATGCAAACAGTAACATACTCTTGGTCACAGCTGCTGTCTATACTTATAAACTCTTATAAAACTCACTGAAGAAGAAAAAAAATGAAAACCTGTAATGCCTTTTGCCATGGATAACTTGGCATTTCAGGACTCCACAAATATGCAAAAGTCAAAGTTACCGGCAGAAGAAAACTTAATAACACAAAGGTGAAAAAAGGCCACAAAGATCTGAGCAGCAACTGCAATTCTGCCAATCTGGAAACATCACAGAAACAAGTTTTACTGTACTTTCCTCCATTTCTCTGGCCTGCTGTCAACGTCAAACCTGGGGAAGTAGATTACAATTCAATAAGGTCAATACTTCTAGCTACAGGATCTGCTGAAGTATTAGGATTCCTCTGGGAAGTGATCTGGGAAGAACAAAACATTCTCTAGCAGGGAGAGGATTATGACTCAAAGTACTCTAAATGTGTGATACAGCAGAATGTTACACCTTTCTTGTCAGGTAAGCAGAGAAGTATGTCCATCTACTGGTGGGAAATCTACACATCTCCAGCAAAACAGCATGGATAAAATCAGCTGCTAAAATAGCAATGCCTGTGTAAACACTATGTGTGAATGGAATACCCAAAACTGACTGAGAAGAGGGCTAGTGAGGAAGATGACCCTTCTGCCAGTGGGGGTGGGAGGACACTCCACTTGATGGGAAGCATAAAAGAAGCCTGAACACCAGTAACGGGTGGGAGAAAGAAGAGGGTACCAGAGCAGCAGGCAAAATCGGGTTTGACGCTATCAAAAGTCACCCCACCAGCAGCACATTTTTGCCTTTGCCAGACAGAGCTGCCTCCTGGTCAGATGTCAAGGCGAGCCTGTGCCCAGCAAGGACAGGCATTGCGAGGAGCAACATATGTGCTCCACATCTCAGTGTGCACGTGTGATCAGAGGTGCTTTCTACCAGCACGCGCATTAATAGATGTCAGGAAGCAGCGCAGGAACATGGAAGCTGGAGCACCCATGTCTCCCACAGGAGTTGTGTAGCTAAGGCACTGGCATTCTCAGGGGAGGAGCGTGTACTACTTGTAACCCACATCTCCCAGGAGAGCACACGCATAGAACTGTGTGAATGGGCCTGTGGGACAAGAACCTATTCGAAAACATACTCATGTTTCAAAAGCTGTATAGAAATTTTAACAATGTTTTAAGGCTTGATTACTCCTCCTTTCTGGTGAAGGACTGTAGAACATATTTTAATTACATCATAAACTATTGCAGCTGACAGTTAAAATAATAGCCACCTCAGTTATTAAAAAACAAGTTACTATTATCAAGGAAAAGAACCCACAAAAATGTCACTGGAGTATGCATTGCCATTTCTAGCTGATCCAGAGTTGATGAATGTGCTCACGATGTCAGCATATTTTGAAATATGGCTGGTTTTTTCCTTTGGTTTTCATATTCTTAAGAAGCTTAACTATCACCACATAATATATGACCCAGATAAATGTACTGCCATGAAATATAAAAGTTTAGGTCGTATTTTAAAAAAACTTACTCTAAAGATCACACATAGCTGTAAGCAGACCTACTGTCTCAGATAAGGACTAAAACAATGATCCTCCGGTAGCGAGAATCTCAAATTCAGTTTTATTTTCCTCTTATGATCCTATTTTCAAATGTCACTCTGAAAGATACATGTTTTAAAGCTTTATTTTTAAAACTGCCCTAAAAATAATTTAAAAAGTACTTTCATTGCATTTGTTTACAGTACAAGCTACTCGATCAACCGCTTCTGCTTATCAGAATTTAGGGAGTGAGCGAAGTAGGCTTGTAGGCAAAGGATACTCCTGATAAGGTTCAAGGAAAAAAAATAGAAATGTTATGTTTTTATACATGCATATACATAGAAAAAGGAATATTATTCCCTCCCTAAACAGTATTAGTAAAGAGGTGACATTTTAAATTGTGGGAGGGTTTTGTTGGATTTTTTTGCACCCTTTGGGTAAAATCAAGTAACCATTTTTTACTTAAGTTTGCCTACATCTTCACAATTGGTACCAGAACTGCAAATCTGGAATTTATGTCTATGTGTCATGGTGGACTATTAGAACTACTATTTATTCTCTTAGACTTCAGAATGTCATCTTCTGATTGGAAAAAAGCAGAGTACAAAGAACAGGTATTCTAAGACCATGTTTAAAGCCCACAACATTTACATTTGTTACAGGTATATGCAGCTTCACTCAAAGAGTTGATTCTTAGCTCAAGAATTGAGACCCCTATCTAAGATCTCATCTCCTGGAAGCATGCTAATGGTTGCTAAAGCACAAAGAGCCTAGCATGTTTTTGTAAAGAATAGATTTTGTTCTCTCATTCTTCATCACTTCAATGCTCAGGAACTTACTGAGCTAGCACTCTGTAGTATTTAAGAGCTATTGATGACTTTTCTTTTAGGAATTCATCCAGTTACTATTTAACTCACAAGCTTTTAGCTGTTGCAGTGTCCCTTGACATGGAAATCAACAACTTGCTGCAGTGAGTATCAACCCTAGAATCCTGTATTCCACAATTTCAAACATGTTAAGTGCTCAAATCTTTACACTTAAAAGTAATTCATGTATATACTTAAAAACCCCACACAGCTACACTATGTTTTCCATGTAGAATTTGCAGTGAACATACTTAACAATTCCTGAGGGATATAAATATAACCCAAATAGTTAATAGGAATTTGGTATTTTCCCTTAACAAGATAAATGCAGGTCACATTAAGTCCAAACCTAGACTGTATTTGAGACAGTTAATATGGGCCAATATTTCACTTCGAAATTACCTAAGGAAGGTTACTAGGAACTACCGATTTCCTAACTAAAGTAGAAGTTCTAAAACCAACTAAAGGTAATATTAATAACATCCAAAAGTCCATTTTTATTACATATATCTGAAAACATAACTTGTATTTTTTAAGTATTTACCATATTCTAATACTTGTAACCAGATTAATAATAATGCAACAGTCTCTATGGCTTAGCTAGTCACTGCACTCAGAACTATGATCTTTGTAGTAACAGCCAACTGATGACAGAAGGGTTTGCCCTAAAAATTGCAATAGGGCATTTTCCCATGACCATCTAGTCAATGTGCATGACATGCCAAAGCTGTGAATCAACTCACCTGCACTTAAAGTACTGTGTCCCTTCATAGCAGCCATCATGCTTTCCTCTCTGAGGATCATCCCATTCCACACCTAGCCAAATTCCTGAAAAATATGGTAGACACATTTTAAAATTCAGGACATCATATCCATAGAAATCATGGTTGGAAGGAAGCTCTGAAGTTCACTTAGCTTACCTTCTCTCTCAAAGCAGGAGATTATCATCAGCTCTAAACAAGTCAGCCAGATAAGTCTTTACCCAGCCAGATATTGAAAATGTCCAAGGAGAGAAAGATTTCAACATATCTGGGCAGCATATTTCAGTGCTGCATTACTTCTGTAGAAAAAGATTTCCCTGTTGTGGCCATTGTCCTTTATTATATAATCTAATACTAGTAAGAAGAATTCAGCTCTGTCACCTTTGCAACTGCCTGTCAAACAACTGCAGGAAGCTAGTAGATGCCACTTTTTTCTTCTCTTCCCCACATTAACCAAGCCCAGATCCCTCAACCTCTCTTCACAACACAGGTGTGTGGTCTGTGCCCTTACCCCCTTGGCAGTCCTCCCAGACTCCTCCAGAAAGGAGATCTTTGAGATCCTCTCAAGTTTATCTCATTCCTCTTGAATTGGGATGGTCCCACACCAGATACGTTACTCCAAGTGCAACCTTATCAAGAAGCCCTGATCTCAGAGGGGGATAACAGCTTCCTTTAATTTGCAGGCCATGTTCATCATTCTAAGGTGACCTAGTACAACATGTATCCTGCTTGTCACGAGAGCTCACTGTTGGCTCGTATTCATGACAGTATCCAACTTAACTCCCTAGTCCTTTAGAACAGATTGTGTGAGTTGCTAGTGCTTCTTGGTCCACACTGATACACTGCATGTGGAAATTCACCTTTCTTGAATCTCTTGGGCTCGAACCTAAAGTTCTTAAAGCTTGATCCGGATTGCAGTTCTAACTCGTGTCACAGCAGCTGTTTGAGGGTGAACACTGTTCATCACCAGAGACACTAATGAATACATGAACCAATACAGACCCCAGCCTTTATTTCTGTGGTATTCACTCATTCCCTGATATCAAGTCATTGATTTCCACTTTTCCACTTGACAACTTTCAATGCACTTCAACAGTCCATTCACTTGGCTTGTATTTCTCCAGCTTCCAAATAAGATTCTTTATGGAGACACTATTAAGAGACTTACTAAAGCAGAGGAATATTACATCCCTTGCTCTCCCTTTGTCCACATTCCCAGTCGTATAACCACAGAAGGTAATTAGGTTTGCCAAGCACAAACTGTTCTTCTTTACAAGTATTAAATATTCCCAACTACCATCTTGTCCTTCATAGGCCTGGAAATGGACTTCAAGGGAACATGCTACATGATGTTTCCAGAAACAGAAGCTGAGGAGTCTACAGTTCCCTGGTTGTCCTTCTTGCCTCTTTTAGAGCTCTATGCAAGCCTGGTCTTCTTCCAGGCATCAGCAATCTCCCCTTCCTGTCACCACACTTTTTCAAAGATGACATGCAGTCATCTGACTCTCACTGTCAGGCTGGCCAGACCCTTCGACAAGCTAAGCTGAGTCTTATCTGTCCCCATAAATTTGACCTGGACTGGATACCAGGTGCCCACCAAAGCCACTCTGTCACTCCCCTCCTCAACTAGATAGGGGAGAAAAAAATATAACGAAAGACTCATGAGTTGAGACAAGGACAGGGAAAGATCACTCACTGATTGCCATCATGGGCAAAGCAGACTCAACTTGAGATAATTAATTGAATTTATTAACAAACGGAGTAAAACAATGAGAAGTAAAGCAAATCTTAACATCTGCCTCCCCTAACCCTCCCTCCTTCCTGGGCTCTACCTCCTTCTCCTCAGCAGTGCAGGGAGACAGGGAAGGAGGTTATAGCCAGCTCATCACAGGTTGTTTCTGCCACTGCTTCCTCCTCGGGGAGAGGAGTCCTTTCCCCGCTCCAATGTGGGGTCCCTCCCATAGCAGACAGTACTCCACGAACTTCCCCAATATGAGTCCTTCCCATGGCCTACAGTACAGTTCCTCATGAACTGCTCCAGTGTGGGACCCTTTATCCATGGGGTGCAGTCCTTCAGGAACAGGCTGCTCCAGTGTGGGTACCCCCCAGAGTCGCAAGTCCTACCAGGAAACCTGTTTCAGTGTTAGCGCTTCTCTTCACGGGTCCACATGTCCTGCCAGGAACCTGCTCCCACATGGACTTCCCACGGGGTCACCACTTTCTTTCAGGCATCCACCTGCTCCAGCATGCATCTCCTCCACGGGCTGCAGGTGGATCTCTGCACCCCTGTTGACCTCCATGGGCTGCACAAGAATCTCAGCTCTGGGTGAGTGTGGAGAACCTTCTCCCCCTCTTTCTTCACTGCTCTTGGTGTCTGCATAGTTGTTCCTCTCGCATATTCGCACTCCTCTCTTCTCTGGACACAATTACTGCTGCGCAATGACTTTTTTTTCCTTTCCCTTCTTAAACATGTTATCTCAGAGGTGTTACTACCATTGCTGATGGGCTCGGCCTCGGCCAGTAGCAGGTCCATCTTGGAGCCAGCTGCCATTAGCTCTGTTGCACATGGAGGAAGCTTCCAGCAGCTTCTCACAGAAACTACCCCTGTAGCCCCTACTCCATCAAAGCCTTGTCCTACAAACCCAATACAATATGTTATCAAAGGAGGACCCCTGTCTGTTGATCTGCTTCTCCTGCCTCTCTCTCACCTTCCCTGACTACGCCAGCACTGTTTGTGAAAACCAGTGGAAAAATGAAAGCACTAAGACCTTTCTGCTGTAAGAAACAAACATAACCAACCTCAGCCCAAAGAACTTCTTACATTCCTTTTGACAACTCTAACTTCTAAAAAAACCCCAACAACTTACCCAGAAGTTGTCATATTTACACAAGAACAACGAGGAAAAGACAATTTGTAAACTGCCACGTCCTTCTTGACAACGTTTTCATTCTACTTGACCATAATTTTTAAAGAAGCACATAAATAGAACTTAGAGAACAGCCATTAGAGGTAAAGATTAGTTGCTTTTGTGACCTTTACCTGATGCACGAGACACGCTGCCCACATAGCGCACAGTCCCATAGTCGGTACCACACGAGACCCTCCGACCCAGCGCATCGGGAGGCACCCAGGCGGTCATCCCAGGATACCTGGAGTCCGGGCTGCTCGCAGACCTGCAGGGACAGGAGCGACGCCCTTAACATACGCGCAAGTCGCTGTTCTCACAAAGCCCCTTCCCTGAGCTGCTCTTCTCCCTCCCGGCGTTACCGCTCCCACATCCCATCCGATTCCACTCCATTCCCCCATCCCGGAGCAGCCTCTTTGGTGCCGCCCCCAGCCCACGGGCCCCGAGGCGCAGCTCACGCACGGGCGGGAGGCGCAGCCCGGGCCGATCCCGCACCCACGCCCGGTCCGCACGGCAGCCCCACTTCCGCCCGGAGCCGCACGGCAACCGCCACCCCGCCCCGCCCGGGCTCCCGGCGCGCTCCCATTGGCCCCCAGCCCTCAGGGCCGCCCTACCTCGGCCCGCTATTGGCCCATCCCCGCCTTCTGCCCCGCTCGAGTCATCGCCTTCAGGGGCAAACCGGAGCGGGGCGTGGCCGCCGCGAAGCTTCCTGGGTAACGCAGTTCGTCGAGGCGGCCCCGCCGCGCGGGGTCGCCGCCCCTGGACTACAGTTCCCAGAATGCCGCGGGGGCTCTGACTGGGCGGTGCCGCGAGGGGAGGCCGACGCCGGGGGATTCCGCCGGCCCAGCCCGCGCGTGGGGGCAGGGAAATGCCCCCGAGGAAGAGCCGCCGTGCTGTAAAGCAGCGCGCGGCGGCAAAGCCCTGCAGCGCCAGTGAACCGATACCGAGCGACAGCTTGTTCCGAGCCTGGGGCGTTCTCCCGGGAGGCAGCGATTGAGGAGAAGGTGGGGGCTTGGTGAGCGGCAGCAGCCGCTGTCCGAGAGAAGTCCCGGGCAGCTGTATTCCCTCGGTATTGGGCGCTGCTACATTTGTTGCTGCATTTATTTCAACATCCGCTATTTGAGAAAAATATCCCCAGAGAAGATCCAGGGAAGAGCTGTAAATCAGGGAATGCAGTTTATTAAAAACAAATAAACAAACAAAAAAAAAATCAAATAAACAAACAAACAAAAAAAAACACACACACACAAAAAAAAAACCCACGAGAAGGCCACTGCGTGTAGATTTAATACCTGTGTTCCAGTACCAGTCGCTGGGGAAACAAATTTAGCGAGAGCTCTTCGGTTTAACAGAGAGAGCTGTTAGGTCTTCTTGTACCTTTCTCACAGGTCTGTGTATTCTAGTTCATGTTTTTCCACATTTATCCATCTCTCACGTGTTTTATACTTCAATGCCTCATAACAGCTTAATTCAAAAAATATGATTTGAATTTTGAGACCACCAAGATGGGAACAACCATGAGAGTGAGTAATCAAGAAGCCCTTTCAGTCCCGTGCCTCTGCTTCTATTACATTAAATATGTGTGGTCTTTTGGCAGGTAGTATATTTGTGTGCTTTACTCTGAGTTTGTGATAGTGACTGACTACAGAAATCAAGTACAGGTATTCGGGAACACTAGTACATTCCTATCAAAACAATCTGGATAACGTGTAAATTCTTTAGCATGCCCAGAGCTTGCATCTTCAAGTAACAGGCTTCAAGGGCATGCTTTACTGTTTTGCATAAAGCAGCTGCTCCCCAAGGGACAATCCAGTGACAATCCAGCCTTTAGCTCAGAGTCCTCCTTTGCCATAGGTAATGTGTTACTTTAGGCTAACTAATAGCTCTGGGGAAAAAAAACACACACCCTAGTTCTTCTTCCACCTCTTCAGTGGTGGTGGTGTCTCATCTGGGTTCCTAAGGCCACTCATCTCCCACAGAGGGCACCCTTGGAACAATGTGTTCCAGTTTAAAATGATGCTGAAGCTGCACAGATAGTGGTACAAATCTGATAGCAGGAACAACAGCACTAAGACCCTCTTGCTGTCCTTTTCTGACTCATCCACTGTTCCTGAGGAAAAAGCTGAGAGCATGCCACACTTTGTGTGACTACATGTCAGGAAAGGTGTTGAAAACAAGGAAATACTTTTCATGATCTTTTTGACCCCAGCTGCAGGTTTGACAGGTAATCCAGAATGCACACACACATTGTTGAATTTACGTATCTAGCGTTTCTAAAATGATCATGAGAATAGCATAACTTACTGTTTATCCTTCTATTTCTTTGAATTTCTTGTTTTAGTGCTGTAATCAACAAATAGCTATAGTTCATTCTCTGTACTTGACAAGGAACAGGACAGTCCCAATGCCAATAAAACAACTAGGCTGATTTAACATTTTCACCTTGTTACCTAGAATTGCAACTTCTGCATTTTATAAGCACCTAAGCAGAAATGGATTTACCTTCTAGATTTATTGAACGGTCATGTTGGTTGGTGTAAAATATAAGAGATTAGGTTTATAGCACAGTTTTTATATTTCTGGGAAAAGCAATAACAATTCCTTCTTACGGCTTTTATTTTGACCTGCACATTCCATCCCACCCCCAAAAAGAAGAAGGCAGTTAGCTACAGATCCTTCAGTTAAAAGCCATAGAAAAACTTGGAGTTAGTTCCATGCTTCACGTACTAATCCGGCAACTATCAGAAATTCTATTTTTAAAGAACTTTTCCTTGCAAACACTTGTTTACCTCCTCCAATTTGTTCACAGAGGTTTGGTGTCAGCCTGGTTTTAATAACTTCAGTCAGTGAAAAGTAATGCCTCCCTCAGCTAGCAGAAGTTCACTGCAAAGTAACATAGTAGATTGCAAGAGACAGGCCAGTTTTTATGTATTTCAAAATACATAAACAAAATATATGCATTTGCCATTTTTCCTTTTTTACAAACTTCAGTAATTACTGAGTGACTAAGTAACATCACACTATATGCTTTAGAAATATCAAGTGAAACATTATGAAGAAAGTGAAAATTACCTACTGTGGTCAAGAGATGATGCAACTCCTTACTGTCAGCACATAGTTAATATACCAACAGAGTGGACAGTGTTTTCATGGAGTTCAAAAGCAGAAAATTATCCACGATTTCCCTTCACATCAGAGTTAGTCTTCTACAAAAATTCACATCAGGTTTTGTAGTGCTTTCCCTGGAAGTGTCACATCAGATCTTTCTTTGGGTATCCCCCATGGTTCTTTATGCTGTACTAAACCCAGATGATCAGAAAACACCTTTTGAATGAGTTTATGGAGAACTTACTTGTTCCACAGAGTGGAGAGATGAGAACTATCAGGATTAATAAATACGCAGGTTAAACCACATTATTAAGTTTTGGAGATAATACGCTTGAATTGAATTAATGCCTCATGGATTATTCCTAGCCACACCACACAAGATGCCTTTAAAGTAATTTTAAAAAATGATACAGAAATGGTCAACACCGACACTCACCTATGGTACAAGTTATTCAGCAAGGATGTTAATGTGAGGTAGCAATCAAGTCAAATAGACACATGGCAGATTATGTTTCCCTGACCTCAAGAACAGAAAAATTATTAAGAGAAAGAAAAATACAACAATGAAACAATGTACTCTGTTTAATCTGTAGCTTTAATCAAAACCTTTAGATGATATAGTCAAATTAAATAAATACCAGAATAAATAATTTTTAACTTTAATATCTCTCACAGTCTATTTGGAAAGCAAGAAGGGAAGCTCAAAGAAACTAATCACGCTCTTCAGGCTTTCCTAACAAAGTCAAGTAAACGCTGTAAAATGAGGTGAAATTACATGCGGCAGCCTCAGGAGACTAAAATGGGTTTTCTTATTCTCTCCAATACTTTCCCTGGCCTCTGCCCACCTGCCAGCTCTGACATTCATCAGGCTCTTGCTGAGTGGGATAATTCATTAGCCAGACAAAAATTAACTTCTATTCCCCAGGGCTAGGGAGTTAACTTTTTTCATAAAAAGACCTAACAGGCATTAACACCAAAGCAAAATAGGTCTTGAAAGCAAACAGGTGGGAGAGGGAAAGTAGTTCAAGCTACATGGGACAAAAATAATTTATGGCAATATAAAATGTTACAGGCTTTAGCTTCCTGGAAAAAAAAAAACATTTCAGGATAGTAGAAAATCCTGGATTACTTTTGTGAAGGCATATGATGAACCAAGATTTACTGTTTCAAAAGCAGACCGAGACTATTTTGTTTGTCCAGGATCAAAAATGAGTTTGACGGTATTATGTATGCTGTGGTATTAGCAGAGAATAGAAATATAGCTGAAAGAAGAATTACAGTGAAAGTACTGAGCAAATAATAAAAAGAACATAGCAAATATAAAACCTGAAATGTAAAACAATTAAGACAGGACAAAGAAGAGCAACAGATGCTCTTGCACATGAATAAAAGCCTGGCCCAATTCAGTGATATAGACATATTAAAGTTCAAACCCCACAAATCTCATGTTTTTATAGCATGCTGACATTTTAACAATAACTGAGGAAAGCAGCCATTATTACTGGAAAACTCCACAGCCCACGCAGGCAAATTAGTAAGATTAACCATAAAGTTGAAACACAGAGAAATGGCAACTGTTTCTTTCCCATTGCTATTAACATTTTCAGGCTGTTTGTATCAACAACTGGCTGATACATACAAAGTTGCTCTTAGTAACTGAGTACAGCCTGAGCTCAGAGAGGAGAAAGACAAGCTGTGTTCTCAGGTAGATCTTGAAATAATGCAATTTTCATTATAATTAATGGGGAGAACATCAGCCTTTGAAAAAACAAAGCCAGATGTCCCATCCAATGGCTGGCTACCCAAAGACAGGTGACAGCATTCATTTACATCCAAGCAAGCACATAATAAAACAGACTGAGGTAGGGGGAAATGTTGCAGACTGATGAGTATTTGCATTTCTCTTTATATGCACCGCAAGAGCCAAACCCCAAGAAATGCAATGATAACCTGACCTGTTGGCAATGGTAGGAAAATAATAAGGGGAACAATTCTGGCTCAAAGTGACTGACATTGAAACCAGCACCCCCTTTGTTTCCCCATGGCAAAACTTCTCTACTTGGAACTCAGATTTCCATTCCACAGCAATGCATATCTTGAGAAGATCAGGAAAAAACCCCACTCCCTGTGTTGTGGGGGGCATAGCAACAGTGAGTGACACTCATACAACGAAACTAATTCTGCAGCCACAAGAACTCCCATGCTGGTTTAAGGAAGTGATTTTCCTAACATTCCTTAACCTCAGGAGCCTGAACCAGTGACAACATTGGAGAATATTGATAAGAATGCACAATCTTATGGCATCAAATATAAAATCTATCTTGACTTCGGAACATCATCACTACTGACATTTAACACTTAAGAACTGTCCTACCAGCTTAACAGATCAAGGGCAAATATCCCAGTCTCTTCCAACTCCTAGATACATCAAGAAAAACCCTCACAGTCCTGTTTATCTTAACTACAGAGAAGAGCTCTGCTTCTGGGTCTTTTCAGATACACCTTCAGGGTATGCTTTGAACACTGGTATCAAAAGCCTTGAAGGCACAAGAGTAAGACAGAGCTGTATGTTTTCTTAGTACCCTGGGAAAAGAAAGCTGGACCAACTTTTCCCTTCTTACCCTTTTGTGGTTTAAATGGCCTGCAGCTGGAAAACATCAACGTACTTACTCCTATGTTAAAGAAGGCACACTCTACAAGACATGGTGTTAGACTAAATACTGGGGTGAATTCCTAGAAGGAACCAAAAGAGCAGTGTCATAGCCAGAAGTCTCAGATGGCAAAGAAAAAAAACAGGAAACATAAGAAAGAGAAAAGAAAATAAGAAAGGCTACCTCATTAACAAAGTTTGATTACACAAAATGTTTACATCCAGCAACTGAACAGACACAAAATAGCACTAAGTGCACTTTGCATTGTTTTGCAGTTACAATATCCCAATAGACACAAGGATACCTTTCACAGCAAGACTAGGAGATTCTCCTGACAACAATAGTCTTTTCAGTGCTTTCCCCTATTCAACATCAGCTGCAACAGTGCTTAGAAACTCCCAAGACATGGCACAAAATAAATGTAACTTGCTGCAGATAGTATTTCCCATAACACATTAAAAATTTGCAGGCTTTCTAAGCACTGCAAGTTATGAAAAAGAAATTACAATTCTCTTTCATTAACACTAAAAACACCTTTCACCAACTTGAAGCTATTCAGCCTTGGCAACAAGGTCCATTTAGTGAAAAGGGTATTATTCTGTGCCTAATCAGACAAAGATTCCTCCCCAGCATGCAGATAAAAGGGATAGACTATCATCTGTAACTACATAATATCTCTGACTAAAAGCAGTCATCCTGAATTTTGTCATGTTTGATCACCTTCAAGAAGAATATTAAGGCTGCCCAGGGAAGACATTACAGCACCCTTCTTCAGTTAGTTTTCTCAGTGGGTTGAGATCATGACTCTCCCTGCTTTCCAGGTACAGTAAGTGAACACCTGCATAAAATTATCCTTTAGCCTTTCAAAGCCAAGTAATTCTGGCCATTTCAGAGCATGCCTGAGCTAACACCACAGCTTATAAGCACCAGTCCTACCTTTGATCCAAACCATTACCTCCCTACCCCAAAGCAAAGCTTGATATAGCTGTGAAGACTAAGGGAACTGAACCTGATTAAAGCCAGCCCAGTCAAGAAAAAAACCAAACATCTCTGCTTACATTTTGTTCACTTTTTCCTTTATATATATTTATTTATAGAGAGAGAGATGAGCAGAGGGTTTTGTCACTTATCAGTCCTACCCCTCAATCTTACTTTCAGTCCCAGTTCTATTTTGGTTTGTCTGTAATTTTAAAGCTTTATTTAAGCAATTAACAAAACTGAAGTGGTAGTGTGGCTTGTAGAACAAGATACTGTACTCTGCTATAGCAAAAAATTACAGATCTTGTCTCTTTGGAGAGATATGTAACACGCCTCCAGACAGCAATTCAGAACAGGAATGAAATATGAATTATGAATAAACTCTTGGAGAAGCACCTCAATTATAAGCAGAGATTAAAGAGACCTGCACCAACTAAAGTTACCTGATGTGAAGCCCTTTCTACTTGTAGTAGCAACTTACTATGTTGCTATTTACAGTTACATGTATGGGCTCTAATGCATAGATTTAAGTTTTCGGCTACAAAATGTTTGACAGTTTCAACATCTAAAACCAGGTGATTAAAATTATTCACTGAAGAGCTGGAATCAGCAGCAAATTTTCACTTTGCTGTTGTGATGGAATTTTTTCTCTAGGGTACTTCAAAATCTTTACAAAGTCACAATTTCAGACTAAACATGTCTTATTTGCATATAAAATGCTATCTTTCATAATTCACATTCCCCTGAAAATATCCCCAGAAGTTGGCTAGGATATTCACCTTAGAACTTAGTAAGCTGATCCATCTGATCTTCACAAGTCTAACTTAGAAATATCACACAACGATTTTATGTCCATTGTGGTTGCAAGTATCTTCTTTTGTTATTTAACATACATTTTGGTTTACCAGAGCATCGTTTGAAAATGCACAATACACACATGCCAATATGATTTAACACAGAATTTCAACCAGAAGCCTATGATAGCCTGGTTAGAGACACAAGAGTTTTAGGCATGAAATAATGCCTATGATTGTGTAAACACAATCACATTTATATTCAAAACTTGTTTCAGTTCTAGTACACCTGCTTTAACAGAGCCAACTGTAAGCAGTTACAGTTAAGCCTTCAGAGATAATAGGGTATATATTTCAATAGTCAGTGACAAGTTATTTATAACAGTAATTTCTGTAACATAGCTACAAGAGAAAGTTTTATGTGAGACTGATTATCACACCTCTCAGTCTGGTTATCTTTCCATTTTAAAAAGTTTTCATCCACACCCAGAAGTTACATTTTTAATTTTCAGTTTCTTTGAACATTTTGCTCAACTGCTCAACTAGTGCTACAAGCTCAGGGTTTCCCCCGAGTGATTCAATCTGTTTATAGGCTTCAGATTCAAGCTCTTTCAATGTATTCCGAGTGTACTCAAAGGAACCAACATTTTCAAGGTAATGCACACAGTATTTTTTTATATCTATGTTCTCCGTCCTTTGACGCAAAATGTTTTGCACCTGAGTACTTTCAGGTCTTGACCAAATTGCATGAATGGTTGGGAATGAGAACTTGCCCTCAGTTAAGTCTTCACAAAAACTCTTGTTCTCACTATATTCTTTGGAGTGCAAGTTGGCATAATCATCTCTTATTTGGAAGAAGAGACCAAGTGTGTTAAGAAGTGGCTTTAAGTCTTTTTTATAATTTGAGAACAGCTGCATGAGGCCTACAGCTAATCCGAAGAGACCACCTGTCTTTTGCAGTACCATAGCTTTATATTCAGCCTCTGTAGGACAGGTGTAAGTATCCCTCCAGTAAATATCCAAGCCTTGACCTTTATGGAGTTCCAGAAGTTGGCGGGTAAAAACTTCAACAGCATCTGGATGATCAAGGGTTAAAACCTTCTCCAAGCCAAGAAAATACACATAATTAGCACAGTTGATCACAGATGGAATTCCATAGATACTGTGTGCCACTGGAAAACCCCGTCGTAGCTTTGAGTTATCTTCAATATCATCCACAAGTAGGCTTGCATTGTGCAACATCTCTGTCACTTCAATGATAACCTATTATAAGAAGAGAAAATTATTAAGTTTGACATTGTAATTTAATTCCCCGTTTTGCAAGACCTTATTTAAAATTGATAATGTTTTAAATATATTCGCTATCACTGAGGTTCCCCTTTAGACCACTTGCTTTTACTACTAGTACAGATTTATGATTCTCTTCATCAGCCAGTTTGCTCCAAGTCCTGGATCATGTGGTCTGTCTTCCGTGTAATGTTTTCAGGTTCAAAGTTAACCTACTCCCTGAAGTGTTTCCATTTGCACACCTCTCTTCATTGCTGCTACAGTTCTAAACCAGCCATTATCTAAAAGTCTGTTACTAGAAACATGATTAGGGGAAAAGAAAATAAACAGTGTTTTCAAACATTTAGATTCACTAACCTCAAATTTTCTGAAGTCAGTTCTTGAGAGTGTCAGGTATCATCCATTATCACATTTTTCTCATAAACCTTGTTTTGATAAACAGAGAGAGTTCATCTTTCTTTTCCCACACTTTGTGTGGTTATCTTCAGTACTGAGCTCTTAAAGGACAGACTATTTTCTCTGAGATATGATTTGGAAAATTCTTGGCAGAAAGACAACAGCTACAATATCTTTTAGGAAGCTTCCTACACACTTGCTACTTGTTACTAGGTAGACGAATATCATACCCCACCTGAGGTGTGCAATAAACTCTTTAGAACGTCAGGTTTGTAGCTGACTAGAAGTGAACCTTAACATCTCAACAAAAAATGAAGAGTCATAACACTATACACTGCTTTTATTGCACAGCTGCTATGCAATCAACAGGTATATTCAGCACCTGCTTAAATGGAAATAAATTTAAGCATATAAAACTGCATACTGTATAAACTCATTGCAAAATACATCTGATTAAGGTATGATTTTAAAGCTAATGAACCAATTACACTTGCTAGCTACAAACATTGCATCCAGTCAACACTCATCAAAACAACTGCTAAAAAAATACTAACGCCACCATAAAACAGCAGCAAGTACCTAGCATGGTCCTATTTGGTGGGTCCTGTAGGACAAAATAATAAGGACTTTGCTGTAAGCGTTGTTTTGGGCAGCAAGCCATCTGATGTTCAGCGACCATTGTCCCAGAGATTAAAACCCAAACCCCAGGAATTTAATTGCTTTTCCAAGATATGACTGCCAGAACAACTTACTTAACCCTCATGACTTACCTATCAGCAAGGTCCTACTTGGACCTGTAAAGATATGTTGTTGTCCATTAACTTAAAATCAAAGGATAGAGTACTTACTGAAGGCAACTCCATATACCTATTTGTTTGAATATTCTTTTGCTCCATTATCTCATTCTCAGTATTATCACATGTTTTGTGAATTCCTTGGATAAGCTTGTTCCAGCATTTCTTTTGTTAACCTAGTTTATGTCACTGTCAGTTTCATGATCCCTTGCAGCTTCTACACTTTTAAGGTTTAATGGAAACAGTGCTTCATGACTCTGTGTTTGAATCAAGTTATCTAGTGAACTTTAGACAGTGTCAGAAATGCTTCAAAGGTGAAAGTAAGGAGTGAAATAGCTCATATAGCAGAAAAAGCTTATTTTGTAAGACATCAGGAAGCAGCCCAAGAAAATGAAAAGACTGCTCTTCATAATGACAGCTGAAGACCCAGTACAGAGTGTTTTCTTGCAGGCTAAACTATCTAATCAGTACCTGCCACACTATTAGTCCAACACACAGATTTCTTCCACCTTATCTGCAACAGCTTTAAAATGTGCTTGACCCTGTACTAGGCCATTTCAGTGCTGGAGAAAAGTTCAGGAGAAAGTTCCTCTGACAAACCCAGTGTTCTCTAATTCAACAAGCTGGAGCCTCTCTGTGCAGCACCAGATTGGTACAAGAAAAATGTAAGTGGTGGGGGTGAACAGACCACTTGGCTGGGGAAAAAAGTGAACCGGTGGCAGTCAATAGTAAAATAAACTACCAACAAACAGTAGCCTCAACTGTATCATCTGCATAAACTACATAAAGACAAATAATCTAAGGTAGAAAAAAAAAAGTCCCAGAATGAGTGCCAGAATTCAGATTTCTAATAAAATAAATACAAATAGCTGGAAGGGAATGAAGCTGTTAGACACAGGGGACATCTTAACAAGATTACGAGAGATGTCAAAAAGATGACCAGAGGTGGTCCTCCAGACCTCAACCATCATTAGTTATTAAAATTAGCACAAGAATGGGTCAGGATGCAGATTAAAAGATGACAGGGCCTTGGTTTCATCCTCAAAGGCCCTGAAGAATAAAAATACTAAGTTCCATCACAAACAACTGAAGTAATAAAAGAAACATTAAAGCACTGGTTTTCTTCATAAAGATAATGAAAACAAGTGGTCCAACTTAATAATAGTTACTGACGGAACTGATAACTTCTGTTCATACAGAGGCACTGCAGCTTTAGTTTACTGTATCACTTAGCAAAAATGGACCACACTGTCAAGGGTGCTCAGCAAAAGGGCAAAAGGCAACGGTCAGACTGTAACAAAAAATCCTAGATGAACAGAATGGAAGGGTTCGTTATAACAGAAGGAATTCAGAATGAGGAGACACCCCCTGGGAATCTGAAGAAACTACATCAGATTTTGAAACTCAACAAGGCTCCCAGAAGCCTAAACTAGCCACAGAGCAAGCCCTGCTTAAAGAAGAGGTTGTTCTAGATAAATTCCAGAGGCTCCTTCCAATTTGAATTCTGATCTATGATATTAGACTAAATTGACACATACAATACACAGGTTGCTATCTGTTTTATTTGGATATGTATCTGAGCACAGAGGATAAGATGTGTCAAGCTGAAAGACAGAATAAATCTGGCTAAAGAGTTATATAGACAGGTTGAAAAAAAAAATTTCTGGCTTATGAATGCAGACTCTTAAATCACTTTGCTACTTGAGGGCTATGAAGTGTCACTCAAGCCACTCTAAAAATGACTCCTTCACAAACTCTAAAGGTACTTCTGCCAACCATTAATGACATTAACAAGGGACCAGCTGGGTAAGTGTCAAAACACAGAACAAATTTTAATTCCTTACATTGTCTTAGACACAGACTATTTTGCACTCTCTATATGCAGTTTAGCAAAACTGCAATCTAATCTAATACAGAGGATAATTTTTCATTTGACAATCCACAATGTTTAAATACACAACCATGCACCTTGCACAATTTGCCCAACAGAAAAGCAAAAGGGAACAAGAATTCCTAGTTGAATGCTTCTCATTAGAAAGTAAGGACTGGAGACTGTATGATATACCCCTCACAGTTTTAGGTTTGTAAAGTTGATTTAACTGCTGTCTTTGATATTCCTGTATCAAAATCTTAAGATTTTATTTTCAACCACTACATTTACAAGATAACTCTTAGCTTCTTCCATAAGTCATTAAAAACCTCAGTGTTAACAACTGAGTTAAGTGGGTAACAGTCATACCTGCTTATCTATAACTTCAAAGGTCGAACACACTTAGAAAGAAGTAACTATTCCACATAAAACATGGAAGTAATTTCTTGAGTGTTGCATCACAGTTAAAGCCTTGTACTAGAGTTGTTTTCCTGAAAGGTTACTTTATACTCAGAAAACAGTGCATTTAAGAGTTCTTATAATTTATGCTTACTACTAGAATTATCTGTTATCACTAATCTTGGAAGAAAAATAACAACCCTTTAAAAATAATTAGCCAGTACCTGTATTTTATCTTCCGGAACATTCAGCCAGTGATTAAAGGCCTGTGACAGTTTGGTTCTCACTTGCTTACCTGCAATAAAAATATTATAGGCATTTATAAAAATAAAGTTTATTATTAGGGACAGTTTGTCTTAACTATAGCTGACTTGAGACCTGATTAAAAAAAACTGATCAGTGTGATGACCCAAAAGTGGAAAACATATCAGTGCATAGCTTGTTTCTTCATTGTATAAACATCAATTAGTAGCAGTTTCAGTTTTAAACACTTCACAGTTTTAAACACTTCACAGTAATATGCAAGGTACATATTTACAGGTTACTATATTTAGTTTTGGCAGTTTAATTAGTAAGGGATCCTGAGTATGCTAATAATCTACAGACCAGCTTGCCACTTCTGAAAGTAAGCCCTAGTTTGCAAGGAATGTTCATTTTGTTTAAGATGAAAATGTTTCAAGTATGATTCATTATTAGTGAAAGTGTGGGTATTTGTTGCATAAGTACATCTCTCAATTTTTAGTTCTTTCTCCTGTAGTATTCTTCACTTGCTACTGTAAATTCACAAAACGGGAAACTGACACTTCATATACTTACTAAACAACTCTAAACAAAAGTCTGAACAGAACATTCCAAACAGAATAGAACTTTCCAAGAACTTGGATATCTATCTTGTACCCAAGAAATCTGCCTACAAACAATAGGATTTGGTCTGCTTTGGTTAAATCTTTGTTGGAGTCAAGCAGTCACCCTGTTTCATAGGAATGAAAGACATCGAATGTCCAAGTTTACTGTTAAAATAAGCAGTATTGTTCAATCCAGATACAATTCACTTGACAGAGTTAATCTCAAGAGAAGTTAAACTCTATGCCTGTAAATTGTTGATACCAGCTTTCTTTAATAATTGGCTAGTATTCAGGTACAAATCAGTGTGTACTGATGTTCAATATAAAACGAAGTCTTCCCCTACCCACAGAGACAATTCTGCTCTGAACTTTGAGAAGCTCAGCTATGTAAAAGATCTTTGAACAACCTAAGACAGGTTTAGAAAAACAGCTCTGCATATGTAGCTCACACAAGGAAGGCCTTTGGAAAAAGCTTTAAATAAACTTCAAAGCAGTGCAACGTAGACAGTGGGTTCCATATTACTTTTCTCAATATCTACTGAGACATAACGATGTTGCAATATTTATCCTGCTGTTGATAACTCCATCTTGCCCATAGCACCAAAGAAATTTAAACATTTGAATCTCTCAAGGCTTCTCTACTGCTGTGTGACTAGCACATACAGAACAGAATAGTAAAAATTGGTAAATTCACTTGCAGTGATTATACCCGGGAGAAACCGGACTGAGAATTTTTCATCTTCTAATTAAGTCACCACCAGGTAAGCAATAGCTTTGTGGGCTGGGCTCTGTAGCAAGGGTGATAACCTTCTTCCCTGGATAACACGTCTGCAATTTTTGTTTCCATTCTCAATGATTTCAAATGCTTCCTGTCACCACTATCTTTTGGTTTTCACTAGAAGAGATTAACAAAATGGTCCTTTTTTCCCCACCAGTAGCTTCATCCTCTGGTTCTGTCCAGTGTGAAAGAGCATTCTTACCTAGACATACACAGTCATTGGCCTGTTTTCTCTGCTCAGTTTTAAACACTAATAGCTTCCTGCTATTAGAAGCGAGGGATTGTTTTGTGTCTTCTTGAAAACAACGGTTACAAACATCTGCCAAACTGTAGGGCTTGCCAGTTAAGTACTAACAAATATTTCACTACATTCATAAAGAAAAACCACTCAGAGATAATATCACATTAAGGAAGTGTACCTTATCTATAACTGCTTATTCACTTCTCAATTACATTAATACAGACAACACCTAATTCTGTTTTTCTGAATGTGTTTCCTAGAAAATATGCTTACAGAATGTTGGATGTTCAGCAACAAGCATTATTCCATGATGAGGAACTTGACTGCTAGCACACACTTCAAACGGATTAGTAACGTGCACACTGGATTTAGCCACTTCAGTTCCTTAGTACAGACAGCATTTGAATTGTTAGACTTGTCTACCTTGACTAGCAAGGTTTCCTAGACATCGACAATTCACAGACAAAACGCTGTGTAGTGAAGCAATTCATCTTTCCTTTTATAGGTGCAGATTTGCTTGTCTTCTAAAGGAACATTATTGCTACAAAAACTGCCATTTTATCTTGTTCTGAAGTCAATCTCACCCGGTCTATGTGATAGTACAGCAATTTTCTGTATGCACATTTTATGCCTGCAGCTATACTATGATGGCAAAAGAGCAAACCCCTCTAATGCTGGTCTCTAAAGCTTAGATGCAGAAGACTGTTCCTTGCCACACCTCTCCACTCCCCAAACTAGACAAGACAACAATACAGAACACTAAGAGAATTAAAATGAGCACTGCCAGAATTATCCAGTTTCTTTACTGTCATATGTCACTGCTCTGTTAATTATTCTAAGCAGGCTATTGTAAAATTAAAGAATAGAGGTCTAACATCCAAAATTAGAAGCTCTACTTATTGCATGGAGATTTAATAATAGATGTTACTGCATCAAGCTTTTATCAAAGGTATGTTAAATGCATATGGTTTAATCTGCCTAAGATTATTACCCAATATTACCCACAGTGAACAGCAACTATGAAAAGTTTTCCTCCCTAGTAATGCTGGGTGGAAAAGGTGAGGGAAAAAAAAGAATATAAGAGATTCATTCTGATGAAATTCCTTCTACAGATAAGAATGTTAAAGATTTATCCTTAAAATAAGTATCAAGTTAGATTAATGGTGTATTGAGGACATTCCCTCCACGTCTTCAGATGAGATGCTTCTCATCTGAAAAAAACAAAAAGAAAAAAAAATAATCAGCCAACTCACTCTCTCTCTCTCTCTCTCCAGTTGCCCTTGTGGCAGGGAAGATCCAAAACCCACAGACCTCCAGCTCTGGACAGGCTCCTGGTTAGTATTTTTTCATTCTTGCTGCATTAAAGTAACAATAAATCATGCCCTTAAGGCAGCACCCCACTTACACAGAGGGTACATAGAAAGGCTAGAACAGCACGGGAAAGAGCAGAGGGACTATTAACCTGGGCCCCATTACAGCTTCACTAAGCTAATTCAACTCATTAGCCCAGCAGAGAACTCTGCTTTTTGCTAGGTTAGCTTTCTGCCAGCTTTACGTACTGAGTCAGCTTAAGCAGTGGATCTGCCAGAGTCAGTACAGGGTGAGCAGCAGATGCTAAAGACCAGAGAAAGGGGGCATTGCCCTTCTGGAGGAAGCAAGCCACTATACTACCTCAGCTATACTGTACACTGGCATGTTTAGCTGTGCCCTCTGATTGATTAAAACTAAATGGACTAAGTCCCCAAGCAGACCTCCCCAAGCAGCTACAAGAACACTACAACCAGCATAAACAAACTGCAGAAGACAAGCAAAGAGAGCAGGCATATACACTTTTAACCTGGGCAGCCACTTTTGACAAGTTAAGGTCACTGACAGAATTCTCAACTTATCTTCCCTGTTCATAATAGGGTCAACCCATCCATGGTTGTGATCCTGATTTTTGCCTTGTTCTTTCTCATAATCCTGAATGCCACTATCCCATGGTCACTACAGTTAACGTTGCCTCCAGTCTTCATGTCCTAACCAATTCTTTCTTAAGTGTGAAGTCCAGCATAATGCCTTCTTTCATCACCTCCTTGATCACTTGTGGTAGCAAGAGGTCATGAATGCATTCCAGAAACCTGGATTGCCTGTGTCCTGCTGTGTTGCTTCTTCTACCAGATAGTGAGGCAACTGAAGTCTCAGAAGAATCAGGGCATGTAAATATGAAGCATCTTACAGTTGTCTGAAGGTCTCATCTTCTTTTCTGCTCAGGGGGTCTATCGTAAAGATTCACTATAGTGTCACCCTTATTGATCTGCCCTCCAGTCTTAACTCATAAGCTCTCAACAGGCTCATCTGACTGAAAGTACAACTGCATGCAATTCAGCTGCTTTTTCACATAAAAGACAGCTCCCACTCCTTGCTATCCTAGGTTGTCTTCCTAGGCAGTCCACATCCATCCATTGCAGCACTTTAGCTGTGTGAGCTATCACAAATCAGATACCCCAATAAAATTACTGCCAACCTCTAACTTCTCCTCTGTATTCCCAATAATGTATGTATTTGTCTAGAGGCACTTCAGAGAGGCATCCAATCTTGCCGATTCCTCAGAAAAAGTCAGAGCTTCCCACATCATGTTGTTCTGTTAGTACTTGCTGGACTGCTGCGATGGTCTGCTTTCAGCTCTGAGATTACAAGGTGTCTCTTGTTCAAATCAGCTTGTACCCTTTGTCCACAACTTCACTAATTCCTTACTTGACTGTGTGTAGTCAGTTTCTTTTACTGTCATTTCTAGTTTAACCCCTTCTCACATGTTGCTCAGTCTGTTAGCAGAGACACTTGTGCCCTGACAAGGGTAGGTGGATGCTATCTCCTCGTGGTAGTCCCTGCTCAACAAAGGGAGTCTCATGGCCATAAGATGCAAAGCTCTGCTATCAACATGAGCTGTGCAACAAACCAGTTGTTGACATGCAGTATCTCTTTATTCCCCTTGATAGTGAGGGGAAGGGGGTTGAGGATCATAGAGAAGAGCCACCTGGCTTCCTGTGTCCTTGGTTCTCATTCCAAAAGCCACACAGTCTTGCTTGATAAGCTTCAGGCACCCCCTTGCTATATCCACTAGTGCTCCAGCAGAAGAGCTGCAAGGTTAAGTATTTTAAGGGTGAAACACCTTGGCAGTCCTTCCATAAAATCAGAGGTAGCCAAAACCAGCAAACCACCCTAAAACACAACCACATGTGAAAGCCTCCATCCCCTGCAGGAGTCAGTGCCTCCACTGCTATCACTTGCTGCTGCTCCAGGTGCTGCTCTGATGCTTAGTTGTATGAAGTCATAGAATCATTTAGGTAGTCAAAGATCTATACAGAACTTCCAGTCATGTGTCTTCTGCCAGTGCACTGAACCTACTGCACATCTGCTCAAGGAACAGGAATCTTTCTCCTGGTGCCAGAAACCATCAGTTCTCCAGATCCTAGCCTTCACCACTGTGGCAGTACCCATCTCTCAGCTTGATATGCACGGACTATTCCTGCCCCTCCTTCAATATACATGGAGGTTTCAGACTCTTGAATATGTAGTGTCTTGTAATTTTTGTTATTTCTGATGCTGTGCAAGCCTGCTGACCCCTTTCCACTGCTCCTTTGCTTGGTAACACACTTTTTCCATCACTACATACCTTTCAGGGGCAGGGATATCACTTGCTTCTGGCCAGTGGGTGCCCCCAGGCACTCCCGCAGCTCAGAATCTAGAGAGCTGCAGCCTCCAAGATGTGCCACGTGTAGTTCTGCCAGTGATAGGGATCATGCCCTGTGGTTAACTCTTTCACCAAGCTGGTCAAGTTCAAAAACCCAGTACAAAAAGCTGAACAACAAAAGCCAGTTTTGATTGTTCAGCTTGCTGAACAAGCCCAAGAACAGCTGCAGCTAAGACCAGAGGGATATGAAAGGCAAGATGCAGTCATGAAAGGGACCAGAATTTACCCCTTTCAACAGCAAGCTATTGACCATATCAGTTTTATGGCAACTGAATTTCCATATAATCCCTAGTGCTGCACAACTAGCTACTGCTGTTAACTCAGACATGCAGAAACAAAAGATTCACCATATGAATCAGTCCATTTTTGAGACAAACCACAATGGAATTTGTGAAAGTCAATCCTGCACTTTATGATACTAAATACTAGATTAAGTAGAACATCACTAAAACCTAGTATGGCAATGTTTTCCCACAGTGAGATTTTACAAGAAAAGTTACTGTTTCGGAATTCTTCTCCCAAGCAACAATTTCTGCTAGAGAAGGAATAAACATTAATTACCATACTAGCAGTTAAAAATAGCAATATAGTAAAAATACTTTAATCCTAGTAGCTTCGCTATCCTAGTGTTGCTGAAAGTCAAAGAAATACACAAGCTTACTTGATGTATCACCCCCAAACTGTTACCATTAAAAGTCTTATTTCTGTAATGGGGAATACAACTCCTTGTATTGAGGAGTTAATCCTTAGCAGTTACAAAAATTTGTGTTCTTACACCACAGACAACATTAGCAGGCACCTTCCCTTCCCTCCTCCCAACCTTAATAATGTTACACAATCCCTCTTCATGTAAATGAAGTTTGATATGTATCTAAATTCATTCACTCATAGGTTACTAAGCGGCTTGGAGAGTTTAACTAGTCTTACAAGATAAGCAACTGGACTACTGTAGGGCTGCAAGCATACAGATTTGACACTCAGCCAAGCTTTCTGCAAAAGCCCCTCAGAGCTCAAACTGATCCAACACAGAAACAGCTCCTTGTCCCTAACCTTTTGCTAGCTCACTAACAAGACAAGAGATTAACAAGAGGCCAGTTTTTAGCGGGTTAGGTGATTGGTACTACCTGCACAAGTTAAGCAGCAGGAGAATATTTCCAGAAGCATAGAGGATAGAATGAAACTGTCTCTTCCAGCAGGAGATTCTTAGATTAGCTCAGGCATTTCATTTGGGTTCACCCTATTTATAAACAGCACCTATATGCCCATTTTTTCCCTGCTTACCAAGCTTTAGTGCTCACACTAACTCCAAGGTTCACACATATAGCTTGCTCCTACTGATTCATACTTGGCATAGCTGATTTGAGGCAATGCCAATGTTTCAAAAACAGTAAACACCAGCTATATGATTGTGAACCCTCACTGCTTCACCTGTTACTCAATACAAACTTTCCACAGGTACACCACTTTCACCTGCCTAGTTTAACAGAAGCTATCTCTTTTGAGTCACACCTCCATTACTGCAGAGAGAAGTGTGTCTTGTTTCTCACCTGCTCCAAATTAAGTAGAAGTCACCATGGTAAAGTGGACTATCAGATTTATGATTCTTTAGCAGGACAGGATAAAAAACATCACAAAGTAGATGAATTTAGCCACAGGACTCAAAGCGGGAAGGTTAAATGTATATCCTAGATGCATCATTTAAAGTAAAAGCTAACTGAAGAGCTATTAGTCAATCACTTTTGCCTAAAGAAGCTTTTTTTGGCACTTTGTGCCTCTTGTATATTTCCTACTCAGAAGCTGAGCTTTTTTCTTGGTATCTACAATAGCTCTAATAATAACTAGCAGCTAAAGATGCAAAGGTGTCACAACATACCTTGGTTAATGAGATAACCTAACCAAACAAAAAGTATATTTAAAGATGGTGTTGGAGGAGAGTAAATTTCTTCAAGACCAGGCCTGAGAAAACTCTCTGGAATATCACAAACTCATTTTCAAGGTAGTTCTCTAGAAAGACCACCACCCAGTTCAACACAGGTAAAAGGAATACACGTGAGGAAATGGGAAATGAACTTTCTGGCATTAAAAAGGAAAGCAACTGCCAAATTCTTTCCTTTTCTTAGTTTTTAACTCAGTGCTAACTGCCAAGTCAAATGAAATCACTAATATAAGCAAGAAAACCCTGGATATTTGTAGAGATTAATAATGAACTTCGCTATACACAGGCATAATGAATTAGGACCCTCAGGGCTCACCCTGCTGATATACAGGTCTTGCTGCAGATGTGCAAAAGCCACTTAGTACCATGCCTGTGATTTATAATGCTACTTGTCCAGGCAGAAGGTCTTCTACCCTGGTCAGATATAATTTTGATCAGGATTATTTCCTGAATATTTACCCATATTTTGTATCTTCCTTAACTCCACCAGCATGCAGTACAAACTGGACAGAAAGCAACCAGCCAATTATGCAATAGTCCCAATGACAAAGTTGTTCTGCCAGTAATTTTATAAAGTTAGTCACTTTGATAGCGTGTATGGCCTTCATTACATTTTAGGTGTACAACTAAAAGTCACAACAAACAATGTGACTTTTTAGTCAAAAAGACTTCCAAGAGGCATATCCATACAGTAGTTTGTTATCAAACTGCCTCCTGAATTCTGCTACGTAAGTACCATTCAAGACTAAACAGTTCATGTGAATGTACTGCTAATAACCTGATCTACACAAGGAGTAGTGACACCTCTCACACAAATTGTCCATAAGAACCCAGCTCTATGCATACCAGGTAGAATAAGTTACACAAGAGAAACAGGCTAATACATAAAAAAAACCCCACCAACAAAAAAACCTCAAAGAACCTCCCAACCAAATAGAAAACTTTAAAGAAAAACCTCCAAGCAAAATCCACAACTGAGTTCAGTACAGCAAGCAGATAAAGAACACTGTCAGCCCTGAGTTTAAGAACAGGATCGAGTCTTCAGTACTTGCCCTCACTAGATTTTAAAAGTAGCAAGCCAGCTACTCTGAATGCAGAATGGAGTAACTGAAAAACTACTTACATTAGAAAGAGACACAAGAGTTACTGCACCAATCTCACTGAAAGGGTGGTTCTACAGGAGGAAGAGCAAATACTGAAAAGCGTAACTTTTTATTACTCTTAAAGCCACAAATCAAGAACAGATAAACTTCTTGGCTTATACTTCCCAAGTTGCTATAAAATCAATTTTGATATTTGCAAACAGCACACTACAAAGAAACTTGCCTGGTAGTTGAAGTAAATACTGGTATGGCTCTAGGATTCTTTTAGATGTTTCATCCATCCCATCCATGTCTTTATTTCCCAAGAGGTAGTTCACTGTTGAAGAAAGCGTTATTAACATTACTGAGATCAAAAATTAGGGAAGTAAACAATAGATGCATATAATTAAAAAGTCAGGTGACTTCCAGGATAGGTAAAAATACTCTATTTTTGCACATCACACCTTCAGTTAATAATACGTTCAGTAGTAGAAACATGCGTATGTACTAAATACAGTTTTCTTTAATTATTCATGAATAGTTTAAACCAACTCCTAGACTTCGTCCACTCCTTATATGTGTTAGAGGACTTAGCTGATAAAGTATTTCAAAAGTTACCATTCACAACAATGAAGGTCCACTTCAATTCCTTAGAGACACTTACAGAAAACCACACACACAAAGGCACACATACAAAACCTCATGTATCTAATCTGATCAGATGTTCCTAAATGCTTTCCCCACAAAAAAGTGGAGATGCCGAAGAGCAGAAAATACACCTCAGACTGAAGCAAACTAAAGAACACTAGCTTCAGTCTTCTGATAGAATTCCTCGGTCTTGTCTTAGAAGCCAGAACAGAAATATACCATTCTATTACCATTGTTTAAGCACACGGGCAGCTTTACACACTTTCCCATATGCTACAGATGTAACAAACTCTTACAATAAATACTTTAGGATCCACAGCCTATAGAGCTCAACAATTTTCTACTGATTAAATTTCAATTCACATACTTTTGGTCATCTCTATCTGCATTTTTTTAAGACTGTTTTCTGTAACAGATTTTCTGTCCTTTCACCTCTAGCCTTCCTTGCTGCACTGCAGATGCAGCAGCTCAAAACAATCCTTCTCATGTAATTTTAAGACAGGAACTGCAGCAGTAACAAAGTCTCATTCTACTTCAGCATCATTTCCCAGTTACTTCGCTACTATCCTGTGAAGGACTTAGTTTTTTCCCCTGGAGCAAGTGAATAGTTACGTAAATTATTCTTCTGATTTTGGCTAGAACAGAGACAATTTTCTTCCTAGTAGCTGGTACAGTGCTGTGTTTTGAACTTGGCCTGGGAACACTGTTGATAACACACTAATGTTTTGGCTATTGCTAAGTAGTGCTCACCCCAAGTGAAGGACTTTTCAGTTTTCCATGCTCTGCCAGGCAGCTGGTGCACAAGAAGCTGGCAGGCAGCATGGCCAGGACAGCTGACCCAAGCTTCCATACCATAGAATGTCATGCCAAGTATATAAACTGGGGGCACTTGGCCAGGAGCCACTGATGGCTGCCGGGGGCTGGGATGGGCATTGGTCAGTGGGTGGTGAGCAATTGTATTGTACATCACTTGTATGCCTTGGGTTTTATTCCTCTCTTATTCCTATTATTATTATAATTTACATTCTTTAAATTATTAAGTGTTATCTCAAGCCTGGGTTTTACCTTTTTTTCTGACTTTTCTCCCTATCCGACCAGAGTGGTAGGGAGTGAGCAAACTGCTTCATGGAAATTAGTTGTGCCTGGGTTAAATCACAACAAGTGTCCATGAAAATAACTATTTTAAAGTGATATTTAGAAGTATGCCCTGATGCATTTTTAACATAGGTACATTAAGAGGAATGGTTAATGTGAACAGAAACTGCGTTCCACACTTGCTCAAAATAATCCATTAATATTTTCCCATCAAAACCTCAGAAGATCAGCATCATGATCACTCCTTCCTCTTAAGCTACCTGGACAAAGCGTTATTCCTTAACATTCACGAGGAATTCCCTTTCAGTATAGTTCAGACAGTTCCTGTCTACTCCCATTCCCACCCTCCACACCCATAAGCATTTGTAGCAGTCCATACTTGGGGAATTGATCTGCACTAATAACTATTTTCCAAGCTTAGGTTTGGATCAATTCCTCTACTTGCTTCACTACATATGTTCATCAAATGTATTGGCACTTCAGCAGAAAGAAAGGCTATTTAAGCAAACATAGTTGCCAACAAAATGCTCATAAGACTACACCTTCTGGGACACCTTTGCATAGCTACTAAGCAGTGATGCCACCTATAAGCAGTACAGCCTTTCCATCCTATCCATAGTCAGGCCATGCACTAATATAAATCTGATTTGACAACCTTGACTCCCTATTTTGCTATCAGCTTGTTGGTGTAACTGAAGGGCTAGGAACTGCTTTTAACTACCACTGCCACTGAGAGTCAGCCATCAAAGTGTACCCCTTCATATAAAGGATAAGTCTCAAAGGACTTCAGTGAGAAAGCAAATTGAAAAAGACTATCAGAATCCACCACCAGATGTTTTAAGCAAAAAGAATCTGGTAGACCTGGATATAAAGACATACTAACAACTCCCCTGTGACTATTATTTGTCAAAAAGCCACACAGATGGTGATAGAATTAAGTGTCTAGCTATCCAACTGGGCTGGGAAGAGATGCTAGGACTGGAAGTGCTCTCTCGTAAAAGTTTATGCTCAGAAGTACATATTAAACTTTTCCCTCCTCCCCCGGGGAATTAGATCTCTTGCCTGTCTGTAGGACACCAAGATAATACTCAGAATCCCCAACTATGATGGGTTGAACTTGAAATTCACTATATTATACAGCATCAACCTAAATATTTGCCTCTTTCTTCACAAAACTAGTAGGAGTCCATGTGAAATATGACGTGGCAGCAGAAAATTAGTCAGGCACTTCTGCCACTACTGCAAAAACTCTTACTTTTTTAAAAAATGAGCTCTAAAGAACAAAGAGTGGATGGTAACTTAGCTTCAATCACTATCGTTAAACTTTTCTATATTGCTATGCTACCATGAAATGAAGTCTTAGGTAATCTCTGCCAAGGAAAAACAGTCTGCACTCATCAGACAGCTACATGTCTAACACACCCACTGAAACAAGAACAGTGAGCAGAACCTCCCCCAAACTTATTCAGAGAAAGGGACACTTGATAAAGAAACATGTACATGAAATTTGCTGCAAAGGTCTGTAAGCAAAAATACCATGATATGACACTTGCAATCTCTTTGCACAAAGTTATTACACATGACACAATTGGGAATTACTTGATATCAAGGTTTTTCTGCAGAGGTTACTGACTGATTTGTTACAGAAGTTGCACTGTTTCAGGAAACTTCTCAGTGAAGACATTCAGAGAGGAAATCTCAGTCACCATCTCCCACTAAAAGTGCCAGGAGTTAAACAGTAAGTGAAAGGAAACACAAAGCCCTTTGTTGGTGAAATGGCTAGAGTCGATTACATGTATGCTTATTCATAGGATTAAAGCAGTTAAGGCCACTTTACCTTTCAAACCAGCACACAGACTTCCTGTATTTTAATTCATATGCATGACTAAGTTATTCTCCCAGTTACTTCTCAATATCCCCATATGAGAATACAGAACAGCCATGCAATCACAATAGAGAGCCCACACAACTGTCTTTTGGACTGCAACAGATCTTCTCTCTAATGATCTCCTTGAAAACACACACAACACTTGAAAAAGATGGTGACAGGGGCTTCCATAATTTGGAACTACCCTAAAGCTATACTTGAAGCTGTGATCTGGGTCTAGGAGCTTTCTAGAGAGAATGAAGGCAGTATTAATTCTAGGTTACATGTCAAGAAAAACCTTCCCTTTGGAACTTTGCAAAACACCTTCTCAGCCTATCCCTCCCATTTGATTCTGCAGAATATTCTCCCCCTCCTCCCAGGCAGGGATATGTAATCACTGAAATAGTCCAGGTTAAATACACAGATGGTATTTTAAAAAGCATCATCATCACAGCGGCTCCAGTCACACTGCAGTTACACAGAAAATGAAAGACAACTACCAAAGAAGCAGAGAGCATTAGTGCAAAAGGAACCATCCAGAAAGTTCTTAAATCGGCTCCATCACAGAACTTAGTGCACCAAGACACGAAACCGGGTGGGGGTGGGGGACAAAGCCCCAAATGAGGATAGGGGGTGGCAGTGAGGTCTATTTCAGAGGGAACACAGAGAAAACACAGTGAATGTATTGCTACAGAGACACTACCAAAAGTCTTAACGCAAATGTAACCTGGACACTAGTCCATGTTCCTATTCTAATTAGCAGAGTCCCATTTACAACCTTCCTAGGCTGACAGCAAACAAAAAGTCGCATCCAGCATGAGGGTAGGCAACTTCCCACAAGTGGAAGGACAGACAGACACTTTCCCAGTAGATGCAGCCAAATAAACAAGCAGCTTTCCATGGCTATTCCAACACGAACTACAGAAGGGCATGAACATAGACCTGCTGGGACCGGGCTTCCATTTTAATGGGACTTCCAGGTATAATCGAACACGAAGGCTGCAGAAACCATAAAACAACAGCTGGGCCGCTCAAGTCCTCGCAGGCAGAGGGAAGGCTGAGGGCTGACCCGAGGACAGAAGGTAAGCCGGCAGAACCCGTGCTGGAGCGCTGCGCTACACGGTTAAAACTCTCATTTCACAGAGAACACGAAGGTGCTGGCCTGCCTGCAGCGGCCACAATCCCGCCCAAGACACCACAGCCAGACCCAAGGAAACAGGTTAGTTTTTTTTTTTTTTTTTCGGAGTTCAACATGACGGACGCAGCCTCTCCAGCCGCCTCCGGAGCTCAAGGGAGGCAGCCTCGGCTCTCCAGCGCCATTTTAGAAGCGGCGAGACCGAGAGCCGAGGACGCCCCGCTCCCCCTGTCCGCCCCCATTTTCTGCACGGCGCTGTCAGGCTCGGCCGCCGGGGAGGGCCGGGAAGCGCCGGGAAGCGCCGCCCGCCGGGC
>VXAY01004260.1:844456-934084 GCA_013399855.1 Oxyruncus cristatus
TGTTGTTGTGGCAAGTTTCTCCTCCTCTGACAGAAATGGCGTCAATGGCAGCGAGTGTAGGGGAAGCCGCGGCGTGCGAGAGCCGCGGGAGGAAACAGCGGCCGAGGAAAGAGGGGAGCGGGTTAGCCGCGGGGAAAGGGGGGATCCGGGGAGGGAAGGGGAGAGTTTCGGGAGGAGCTCAGCGCCCCCACCCCGATCCCTGGCTCCCCTCCCCCCTCCCGGTGCGAGCCGCTGGTGCGGTGCCTTAGCGCTTTGTTTTAAATTCCAGGTCCAGCCTCGGCCGCTCAGCCACGATCGAGGCTTTTACCGCAGCCTGAGCTCATCATGAAGGTAAAACGCTCGCTTGTGTGTCTGGGAGGAGAGAGGAGGGAGAGTTGCACGGGGAAATGCTGTCCTATCTGTCAGTCCATCTGTCCCGACCCCGGTGCGGGGCTCAGTACTGGTGCGGATCCAGACTGCGGGCTGCTTCGCCCCCACAGCCGTGTTTCGGTGCCTTGGCTCGTTCGCTCATGGTGGGGCAGGCTTTGCTCCACCGCGTTATGTGGGGGAAGCTTTAAGTTCCCTGAGCAGGGTTGTTCTCCTTCAGAAACATTGTAGGAGAATAAGGACATGGCTGCCTGGGCTGAGCTTGCCTCATGGAGAAGCAGGGGACAGTCACCCTGCTCGAGAAAGTAACATTGCGGGGGAAACGCTGGCTCTTCAACTGTGTTTACTTGAATAGAGTGTAGATTTACTTACTTTCTGTTCGTTAATAGGAGTTTTGTTGAATGGATAATCTTGATGTTATTAGGGAGGGTGCATGTAAGAGATTCTCTGCAGTGAAATGATTGCTGTAAGGTGCGGAAAGATTTTCAAACAGGTTCTAATTTTCCTGTTGGTGCTGTGTAGTATTCACGTATCTCACTGTCATGCATTTTTCTTCTCTGAGACCTTTCTAGACTATTCATGTTTAATATATTATGCAAGTTTTATAGGAAAATAAATCATACTGGTAGAATAGAATGATTTCTGTGTGTGGCGAAGAACTGTATAGTTTTTAGCAGCTGGGTTTGTTAGGGGTTTTTTGTCGTTTTGCTGATATGTCTCGCTCAAACTGCCAGTTATGTTACCATGACCCCTGTGTGATTCAGCTCCTGATCCTGCTGGGCAGCAGTAAATCTCATTTCAAAATACTGTAAATTTACAGAAGACAATCGTTACAAACCTGTGGTACATCAATTCTTTGGTATTTATTAATAAAAAAGAGCAGTCTCTATGTGGGGTCTTGCACTATCGGAGTTGTGCCTACTGTCTGTGAATGAGTATTACATAAAATGTGTACCTAGTACTATATTCACTGCTGGAAATGGTAAACGATAGAAACACTTTTAATTTCTAGATTGATCTGAGTTGCTGAGCAGCAGAGTCTTTCTGTATAGCTGTTAAAGGTTTAGCATGTTTTTTTTTACTTTGGTGACTTTATGATAGTATTTAAAAAAAAATTATGTTTTAATTGCCCTCCCTATGATCTTTCTTTAACAAGTGCTAAGGTCTAAAATACTCCACGTCTGCCTTATGGAAAGCAAACTGAATTTACAATAACAGGCTGTTGAGCTTGTATGATAGGGAGCTTTCCAAATGTGGCTTAATGCTTGGTGGGGATGCAGGAGATGGAAGCAAGATAAATAGGAGGCAGTATAGGGAGCTTTTTTCCCCGTAGAAGGAAAAAACACTAATTTAAATGACAGTTAAATTTACATACATTTGTAATATACTTTTTCCATGTAAACAAATCTTACAGTTACCATGGAGATTAGGTTCAGATACTGTGGTTTCAGAGACATATTAATATGTAGGTAGACAGTAGGGAGCACGAGGAGGTCAGATCACAAGTGGAACACAAAGTGTTCTGTGAAATAGTGATATAGATATACTTCAAGCTGAATTGAATGTATAACAGATGATTAAATTTTAAGTAGCAAACACAGAAACCTGTTTAAGGAGCCATATTTAAAAAAAGGTTTACTTATTCTTCAGTAAGTTTGTGCTACTATTGTAGCACATATGTTTATTTTTAAAATTGGGATAACTTCCATTAGAGTGTTCAGGTGCTAAGTTTAAGTCTGCAGTTTTTGCAGTTTGTGTATATATAGTGTTTAACTTACATGTGCTTGAGATAACTCCCAGTACTTTATTTACTGTGCCATGTCATATTAAGGGAGGTTAATCTGTAAGTCATTATGTTGAAGCTTTAGTTACTACAGTGAAACTTTTAACAGAATTGTAGCTCCAAAGAAATTTCTAAGATTCAACAGTCTAACCAAGACTGTAACACAGTGTATCAGTATTTCTGGCCGGCTTAAATTTGTAATTTTTTAGTTAAGCTTGCGAGGATACAAGTTAGTCCAATAAGAAGCAGTAAGGAAGAGTGCTTAAGAGAATTATGAGCTTTCTGTTTGTATCACTACAAGGTAACATTGACTGTACTAGATCAAGATACTGTTTAAATATGACTGCATACTTCTATGCATTTGTTTTGTAAGTTACCGAAAGAGTGTGCCTCAAGGACACTTCAGCATGTCGAGGATTTAATGCTTTAAGGCCTAGTCTTGCTTTGAGTCTGCTGACTGCAGACTTGCTACTGACTGCACAATTGCGGCCTCTGCTTTCATTTAGGCATTGGTCATTCTCTCAGGTGCGGAGGGTTGTGTATTCTGGTGCATAGAGCATTAGAACTAGATTCCTTGTTGGTATCTTTGTCTCTTTAGGTGAACTTGAACAACTCATTTTGCTTTAGTGACTTCTTTTCACACCTGTGTAGTATGGATAGATAGAATGTTTATCATTCTCTGTAAAACACAGTGAGGTATATTTAGGAAGACCACCAAGTTGTGTTGTTAGAAAACTGTAAGTTACTCATGCTCTTGCATTTCGGAACCCTTTGAGACAAGAGAGGTGTGCTGCCTGCTGAGAGATTACCAGCTCCAAAGCTGTTGGCATAGTTGTTCTCCTTGTAATAAGCCAAGTCCAAGGAAATAAAGTCCCTTGTATAAACTAGTAACTTCAGCCTATTAAGTAGTCCTCCTGTGGACTGCAAAGACCACTTCTAAGCAGCCTTGAAATATGTTTTCCAAGAAGTATTCAAGTCTTAATATAATTGTGCTTGTTATTGTGAGTTCTACTAAATCAGGCTTTTTCCTCTGTTGAATGACCCCTGATAGTTAATACTGTTGTGTAAATAATGGCTAGGATTGCTTGCATGTTGTAGTGAACTTGTTGAACTTAGGCACCTTTTGCATAAGATCTATTTCCATTAAGTATGCTTCAGAAGCATGTAGAATCTGTTTGATTTAAAAACTAATTACATGCCATCAAATTACTAGTTACTAAGTAGATAGCAATATATACAAAAACATTATTATAGGGTGTTTCTATTTTTTCCTGAAAGTCAGGAAAGCTGCTTTCAAAGGAAGAAACAAACACAAGCTTGATTTCACCAATGATTTGTAGTAAGAACTATTGCAAATGCTTCTGAGATGTTTAATATGTACCACAGCATTTTAATATGTGAGTGAATGTAATATGCCCACTATAGTAAAAAGTTTACTGATGTCTAGAGATAAAAATAGTGGATGGTCCCAGAAGCTACAGCAATGCTCTATGAATTAATAGATCTGAAGTGATTGTTTAAATGTTTTGATGCTGTTTGCATGTTAATGTTTTTCAGTCTGTAAAATATGAAATATTTAATGGTTTTATGCTTAGTATCCCTGCATGTTCCGGAGTGCTTGCGCAAAGCTGCCATATTAGCAAATTAAGGAAGCTGTGTATACAGTTTATGGGAGAGTTTTTGGTTTGATTTGGTTTGAATTGATCCTGAATTTACGTTTTGTTTTCAGTAGTCTCTCCATCTATCCACAGAGATCACTGGCGCACACTGATGCTGTAGCTGCTTTCAGCTGCTTTCCCTTAAAGCTGCCAGACCATTGCTCGTATTCTGTGCCAGTGTGGCAGAGAACAGAAGTGAAACATCTAGTCAACTTTTCAGCCTCTAATTTCCAACTTCAGTCGAAAGTACCATTGCTCTTATGCAAGCAGGAAACCAGTCATGGAATGTAGTGACCTTTTACTTTTTGCTTAATTATTTGAATTACAGCAGAAATGGAGAGTTATAAAGGAAGAGTTTTTGTGAGGGAGGCAGGAGAACAGGTAAGTCTTAGGACGTGGTTTTCCCCTGTAACTTGCTTTTGCATTATGAAAAATGATATTCTTAAGCTCTTTCCTGATGTTCCAGTTGGAACAAGTGATCAGAGGCAGTTATTGACTTCCTCATGCTTGCATAATTATGTAGAAAGGAAAGCAAACACCACTTGCACTCAGCAATTACAAGTCATGTTGGAATAATCTATGTTATTTTGAAATTAGTTATTTGCACTTTTTAAATGTCGATCTTTGTATATTTTACAGTGGTTAAACAGCATGGAAGTCTTGCACTTAAATCTGCATGTGTAGTATGTGTCTGTTGAATAGTTTATTGGTTGATAAGGACTCAAAGTTAATTAGACCATGTAGTGGAAAAAAGGCTGAAGACTGAAAAGACTAAGAAGACTGGAGTTGTAATAAACTATGAGCATTAAAACAGTTCAGTTGCCTGCATTATTATCTTTAAAGTTGATGAAGGATTTTGGATCAATGCTTTCATGGCATAACTATTGTATAGCATACTGTCTTCAGAAAAATGTTAGAATAAGAATGTGCATATCCTCACTAGAACACTTTGAGATGGTTATTCATCTCACTTTGTAATCCGAAACAAGTATTGTATATTTGTAGTGCAGAAGCATGCTGTGGAATCAGGTGTCTGTTTTCAAAGAAATTCTGCATTGTAGTCGAAAAGTCTTTTGAAATAAAATGCAATGGTTTTGGGATACTAAGCTTTACAGACACCTTTAAATACTTAATCTAAATGCTTTGCTGGTCGTGTAAACTGAAAAATAAGGGCTAACTGTGAGACAGGTGGAAATGATACTATTGTCAGAAATTGGCTTCAAATTTTTGTTTAAATCCTACAGATACACACATCTTGCTTAGAAACATATACTTTTATAATAGGCTGAAGAATAAAAGGGAGTTTGAGGTGTCCTCATTTGAAAAAGACAAAAAATTTTATAGAAAAACATAGACCTTAAATTTACTTGGCACCTTAATGTGATACACAGCTACCCAAATGCTAGATTATTTATCAGTTCATACTTACTTGAAAGTAGTTAACCTACTTTCTGTTCACTACTTGTTGTGAAATGCAACAATGGATTCTTTGCATTTCTGCTTACTATAATAGGCACTTCAGCTGTTTTTACAGAAATGTACAGAGCTGAAAAATACGGATCTTGGACTGGTTTTGCCTTAAATGTGTTTCAGGTCACAGTTGAGAAATGTTGGTAAGTCAGGGCTTGTACAGCTGCTTGCTTTTTAGTTAGTATGTTTCAGTAACAAATACCACTTTTCTGCCTTTTCTATTTAGCACTTCTAGTGTTGTCCAGTTACTGTGCTTACTACCACTTCCTGGATATTTGCTTGGATATGTGCATGGAATGGATTTTTAAAGACTTCTAGAAGACTTCAAAAGGCCTCCAGGGAACGAAGGAGAATTGTTTAGCCTTACGCATAAACTAAATGTTAGTGATTTAATGCGTGTTAGAATAATTATTTTAAAAGGTTTTGATGGAAAGTCATAAATCTGGGTAGTTGGGTTTTTTGTTCTTTTTTTTCTGTTAACATGGGGTGACCAGATGAGAGGATATTTCAAGGAATTCAAGTATGGAAAAGTCAGCAAGCCACTTTGATATTCTATACTTGACAAGACATCTATTTTCCTTCTGAAGATTAGTTTGAACCAGAGGAGAAATTAATAAAGCACTATTGTCTTTTTTTTTTTTTTGGCAGACTGTAAAGCAGTCATGACCTGTTTAGCAAGAACAGTTAGTAAGCAAGCTCTGGAAAGCCAGTTGTGAGAATGTCAGAGCAGGGTGGTGGAGGAAACTAGGACTGAGGTGACTTGCCTGCATTATGTGCGACCACTGTATGACACTGACTTCCTGAGTGGGTGTTTATTAATTAATTGAATCTGGAGTGCTATTTTGGGGGTTCCTGAGCTTGTTGGGAACACTCTGAAGAATTTTATTATGAGCTAAGCAGAAGCATTGTGCTGAGCTATGAGAAGGCATTTTCCTTACTGTGAGCAATAGCAGTAATTGCCAGTTAACCTGAAGTTACTTTCTCCCATTGATGTTGTCTTTGAGCCTGTATATGCTCGCGAGTGAAGATGGTAGTCAGTATGCCAAAGAAAACAGTTTTTAGCATTCAGAATTCCCAAATTATGTAGCCTTTGATGGTGACTTGTGCAGATCATCTTAAGGAGTACCTATATAGAGACAGCATTCATCAGTTATCATTTAAGCTAAGCGTAAGCACGAACATCTGTAGAGCTCTGTTGCAGAGCAGATCACCCAGATTGGACTGACTGGTGAACAACACTGTTCTTCTCATTGTTTAATCTATTGGCTTGTCCCCCAACAACCAATAGCGAAGGATTTGGTTTCATAAGTAGGTTGTCAAATTCAGCTTGTATGGTCATGGAAGAATGCGGTCTTGTGTCCTTCTTTCACTCCTGGCTGTTTATTCTTGTCTTTCTTGCTAGCAGTCCATTTGTGTGGTCCCAGAGTACATGGAACTAAACTAAAATTAAGAACAATCAGATACATCTACTCTTCAGTTGCAGTCAGTCCCTGTTCTGGCCGATCCCTGGCAGAGGAAGGATGGAGATGAACACAGTAGTGCGCAGAGACTGATTGGGATTGGTTTAAACTGTTTGTGAACGCACGTTCTTCCCCATCCCTCTGCCAAGTTAGCAGTTTACAGGCTAAACACTTTGTAAACTCTCTACAGGTGAAATTGCTATAGGGGTTTTTCTATACTTGCTTGCTAGCTAGAATGCTGGGCTTCTATATAGATTTGAAGTCCATGTTTTCTAGAGGGTGTTGAGTGAAAAGATTAAATGGAATCGATGCTGTACCTTGAAGGTGATGAATAAAATTTAATTTCTGATATGGTAAACATAATTTCAAAAGATGAAGAGGTTTTAAAGAAGAGATGGTATCAGACAAAAAAGTATTTTTTTAAGGAGGCCAATATAAGCTTTGCTTCCTCTTTCTGCTTCCTCTCCTCCCCCAGGTTCTTATTCAGTATTTGGAAAGAATGCCATTAATAGCAATTATGTCTCTTTCTCCCTAAATTAGAGAAACTGTTGGTATTATAATTTTCTGCAGAAAAAATATTTATAGATATTAGATTTCTATCGTGTCAAGGTGACAATCTTCATGTAACTAATACTTATGTTAATAATATGTTCTGACAATAGGTATTTTTACCAATGGGTGGGAAATGTAAGCAATTGTGCTATGTTGATTCCAAATTAAAACAATAGGGAATGATAATTTGGGGATAAATTACATCACTCTTTCTTTGATAAGGAAATTGAAGGGAATAGAAGTCAAACTTCTGATTTTTTTTTTTTTTATTTTTTTTTTTTGGTACATGTTAAGAAGGCCCATATATTTATGGGTGGACAAGTGGAGACTTGGTGACACTTGGGTGTTAATGCCAGTTGGAGATGGTAGAGTGAGATGTATGACATTTTCTGCTCATTACCAGGAACTTAATGCAAAAATTTGGATGACATTTGTTATCTTACTTTCCAAGAACATGGGTCCTCACTGAGCTTTTATCTGTGATCCTTCCCCCTTAGATGCCCTTCTGACTTACTATTCTTCATTGTTTACACAATTCTTCTAAATGGAATTTGGGAGATGGGATTTGACTTCAGCAAAACTCATATCCAGGGTTTCACCTAGTAATAAATAATGTAGTAGGGAGTAATTTGTGTGTTTTTTCACATTTTCTTCTGATCTGAAAGAAGTGTTTCAATTTGTGGCAGGGCAGTCTGATCCACTGTGATAATTTTTTTCCTTCCTATTTTCAGCTATTGTCTCAACAGCAGATTGCAAGCGCTAAATCTCTTGTTTGTACGTCTAAAGCAGTCCACTCGATGTTTTCTTAAAAATAAATGGTGGAATACATTCTTCTAAGACTCACAAAGAATACTTTAAATTAATTTAGAATGGTGGAAGATAGACTTTCCAATATCCTGTATGAGTGTTTAAGTGAAAGAGTGTTAGCTTAATCTTTTTGTTAATGCTGTGACACTTAGGTTGATGTAACTTCTTTTCCTGGGAATAAAAATAAGAGGTTGAGAAACTTTGGAAATGAGTACATGTTATACATTTCAGAATTCAGGAATTTGTAATGGAATATGTGTTTTCATTTTTTAACTTGTTTTACTGCTCTGCTTACTGAAAGATACATGTTGCTGTAATATTAAATGAATGTTACCTCAAATTATATCAATAAACTTAGAAATAAAATATATATAGTTCTTAAGCTTTGTACTTCCATAAATATAAATGCATTTTTGAAAACACAGCAATAGTTTTATAAATTTTCACTTCAATTTCTTCAGAAGGTTGTCCTGCTAGATGTGCATCGAGGGAGACAGTGCAATACTTAAGCATAAGTAAGACTGCACTATTGTTTGAAAGTCGGAGTATGTTATGTACCAATACCTTGCTGCCTGGAACAGAGACAAAAATGGAGACCGTAATTCAGCTTTGAGTAATTTCCATTTTTTAAATGCAAATTGATTCTCAGGTGCTCTTCCAGGACTTTAAAATGACAATCCACATACATTTACACATAGAACATGATTCGGGTAACTGTGTCGAGTTTTTGTCATCTTTGCAGAATTTCATGTCTATTTTCCTGGAATGGTGGACAATTTAAAAGGCATTAAAGCTTGTATTCATTCCTTTACTCATAGATTACTAGTGCAGTTTTTACATTCCTAAAAATCAAGTAGCACAAAACATTATGCCACCTGATGATGTACAGTATTGGATATGTGGACTGAAACCTGCCAAGAGTCACACTTCCAATTTATTCTGGTATTCTTGATCCATTTTAGAGTTGGGCTGCTAAGGCTGCTGCCAAGTGTGTTCCCTGGAATAACTTATCGTGAAGTTCCAGAAAGTGTTAGTATACATATTAGATGTCTATCTGCAGCAACTTCTTTGTTAGTAATTCTTTGGCTGCTGAGCTAATATTCTGATTTCACTTTACTTTGTCTGATGGGAGCCAAAATTGGATTGATGAGTTAAACATATTTCACTGTATTAAAGAAAAATAGTCTATTTCATACATTTTACATAATACAAAATATTTATATATACACTTAGCCCTGTAGAGTTATTTAGGTTTCTAGATGCAAGTGAATTGAATGAGCTGCTTTTGCTATATTCTGTATAGTAAGACAAATTCTCTTTTAATGACAGCATAATATTAATAATATATCAATCAGAGAGAGATAGGTGTATGTCCTGCTAGGACAGACTTTTTTCATTGGTAATGTGCATAGTATTGCTAGCATCTAGATAGCAACTCAAGTAGTAGTATGGTCAGTTTTAAATTAGTGGAATGCTTTTATTTGTATCTCCAGTAGTACTGATTTCAGATCAGTAAAATTATACTTACTCTGTTTTGCATTAAAATAGAGAATAATCTATCTATTTCTAACTGGATTAACTTACTGTGCAACAGCACTTATTGGAACATTTGAAATGGTGTAATGAAATCTTAATTATGGTCTGATAATAAATATCAAACATAGCTTTTAGTATGTGGAATAAAAATCATTCATGATACTTCAGCTGGCCTGATCAAGTTACTCTAGTTAGGTATATTGTATTTACTTAGCTGGAATTTTGCTTAAGTAAATTGTGATCTTTCTAGAAATATATATATATATTAAAACAAACAAAAAGAAAATGGTAAACTTCAGGTACTTGATTCCAGACAAATCCAGATACAGTTTCAGAACTTTGCTATCTTACTGCTGTAGTGGGATATCCTTACTGTGCTTGCCCAGAGTTGAACTTGGGAGGGAAAAAAATACACTGCAATACTTGAATGTGATCTGCAAATTGGACTTGTGTTTAGAAGAAAACTCCTTAGTCTTAAAGGAACTGCAGCATCTTTTCTTTTATCTGGCAGTTTCTCTTAATACAGCTTTTGTGTCCACTGAAACAACATTCCAGCCAAGTACATGAGTGTGTGGGCACACATCAATTGCTAGGAAAGGCCAGCGTGCTTTAACTGTGTATTCCTCTTTTAGCAGTGGTGATGCACAATATTTCTGTGAAAGCAAACATTACAGTGGGCTGATTAGTCATACGGTCATGCTGGAAGATTAGGTTTATCCTTTAAGCTATGTATTTCAGAATTCCTCTTCAATTATCTTCTTAGGCTTGGGGAAAAAACATTGATCATAAACATGTAATGAATTAGAATTTCATGGACATATGAAGTTCATACTGTAACATGCTGATTTGATGAAGAGACTGATATTTTATTGATAGGCATTGTAAGAATGCAGCATTAACTCCGGAACCAAGGACCTCTTAGAGTGCCTCTTGTTCAGTTTTTGAGAACAGAACAGTGTTTAATGTGGAAAGTACCAGCAGAATTGTTGACATAGAAAAGACTATCAAGTAAAACTTAGAGTAGAATTTTTCTCTCTCACTTTGGTAATCCTAAATGTTACTTTTTGAAAAGAGGCTAAAAAATTGAAGATTTTGGTATAAAAGGCTTAAAGACTTTTAAGGAAAAAAAATGGGCTTTACATAATAGCTTTAGCAACCTTGAAAGCAGTGAACAGACTCTTATATCACCTATACAACTTTAAAAATTTTATTCCTGTTCTTTAATATATTGAAGAGTTTTATGGAATCAGAGGAAGGATCTTTCTTTAAATAGCCACTCCCTGGAAATGGTTGCTATTAGTCACGGGCTAAGCCAGCTGAAGATGTTTTGGAAACAGGTGCAGCAATGAGTAGCCAAAGAAACTGAAGTATTCTGGGTAGTTAAACTGAATAAAAGGTATGAAACAAGTAGTTTAGGTCCTTTAATTCCTTAAATTCTGAGAAGTAACCTAGCTGAATGCTGACTGTTTATATATTCTTATTGCTTATATTACTATAGTAGCACTTCTACTTTTTGTGTAACATACATCTAAAATATGTCTTCATAATTATTCATCATTTGACAAATCTCCTCTAAACTTGTCTTCAACTGTGTATTTCTGTTTTCTTAATATCTGTTTTACTTAATATCTGGGGGGGGGATAATGTTTGCATGCTTGGTTTGCTATGAGTATTTTCTGATGGAAGATTCTCAAAAGGGTTTTCAAATAGTAGAACTTAGTTGAACAGGAAAAGTTCGCATTCTCTGTTTTGAATAGTTTCCATATTGATTACATTTAGCCTTTTCCCCCCAAACCTCCTCTCACAAACCTCGGACTTAAATACCAAACTCTTACATATAGATAGAGAACACAGCAAGGCTCTTTAAATTTAACATCACCCATAGCAGCTCAACCAGAAGTTGATGTGAGGTGATTTGAAGTTGATTTGTGCTGTGATTTGGGAAAGCAGCATTGTGGGTTTGGTTTTTTTTTTGGGGGGGGGATATCTTCAGTTTCACTTATTTGCTGCTTGGGAAGTTTCCAGTGCAATATTGTGCAGAGATACCTGTGCCAGGATGGAAGTAGTCTGCTTGTCAGCATAAATGACAATTTACTGTAGTTTTCTCAGGTAAATTATTTGCAGTACTAATTTCGGTGCTGCCCTAGCTAACCAGTGTCCAGCTTAAGTAGGACCTCTATGTTCTGCAAGGCTGTGGTTATCTTACTTGACAACAGTGGCCCAGTAGGTACTGGTAAGACACATGAGGAGACTTAACAGAAAAAAATGGTGGGTTTTCCCTCTTCCAGGCTCAGATAATTAGTTATGTGGTTATAATTTATTATATACCTTCAGTCTTAACCAATCTACTGTCTGCTCTTCTTGACTAGGAGCTTTCTGTAGTCTTAATGAACCAATTTATAGTAGTGGCAGACCACACTTAATTTGAATCAGTTTCTCTGCTGCTTGGATGCTTCTACATAGTGCAAGTGTGGGTATAGTAATGCTAATACTTCACTTCTCTTTAACTTTGCTTGTGTCTGTCTCCAACAGCTGCCTTATCATTGTCTTTAATGCAGTGCTGTGGGTTCTGTAGCCTGTTTCTAAGGAGATTTGGAGACATAATTAAACAAACTGTTCTTTATTCAGGGACCTGTAGCTCCATTAGAATATTAGGGGAAAATCAGAACATTGAAAAGCTTTGTCTAATGCAACTCATCTTTTGTAATTATATTTATTTGCATATACATAGTCCCCTTTTTCTTTACACCTGCAATAGTTGCAGGTACTTTCAATTTTTATTGGTTTTTTTTCCCTTTCCCTTTTTATTTACTGGGAGAAGAAGCTGAAGAATTGTTTGACTATTTTGAAAGATGTAATATCTTTCTGTAAAGATAGATCTACATATCTCTGTAAGAGAAAGGTATTTTTATTGTAGTAAATTTACAGGCAGTTCAAAGACTGCAAGGCTGTACTCCAGATGCTATAAAAATATAGCCTCTGCTGATCTAAGCCTAAAGTACTACTGATGTTTTGCATGTGTATAGTTATTGTATGCTATTTGTATCTCCACTAATACAATGTTAAATAATTGTTTATTAGGAAGAAGAATCTTCTTCACAGGCATCTTGGAGAGAAAAATTAATATTTGCTAAGTGTAAAAGGGAAAAAAAATAGGAAAGGGTAATTTGCAGGACACTGAAAAAGATATCTACAATGTATCATGCCAAAACATTGCAATGAGACCAGTATAGATATACCCGTAAAGGATAATACTTGTAATTTCTACTTTCAAAAGATTATGCTGCAAAAGTAATAGTGATCAAGTTAACGTTTATATACACACACCCTCCCAAGCACATATGTATATAATTTTAATATCTAGAAATTACCTACCGTTACTTAAAAAGATTCTGCTTGTTGGCTAACTTGCCTTTGAATTTCATTCCAGTGCCATTCTGTTAGGTGTTTCAAACACGTAATTGTGGCATAGGGAATTCCCAGAAAGCCAAATATAAGGGCTCACTATTTTTAAGCCAAAATACTGCACTCCTATTGTATTAGTTGTTTTATCCAAATGAGATGTGTTTTGTTAGCTCCTGTGTAACATTTTCCCCCAGAGACTAAAGAATAGCATAGCAGGTTAGTGGTGAGGGATAACTGGCTAGTTTAGAGCAGGAGTGAAGATCTGTCAAGATGTTCCAAATAAGGATTGGCTTACACTAAAACCTCAGGAAAAGTCTAGGGATTAATGTTGAATCTAGTTGAATTCAAACATCATCCAAACCCCAAAACAAATGAAAAATGTTTGAGTTTGGCTAGTTTGCAGAATGAAAGTCTTAAAAGTTATTGCTGGCACTGAGCTAGAAAGGAAGACAGACTGTTGGTCTGTGCATGCTAAATCTCCTGAAGCCAGCGGAGAAATTTCAGGATATTTCTGCAGAGCAAGTTACTGGAAAGCAAAGGAGAGCCTGGTTTGACTGTTCTGGACTGCATCTTCAGATTCTGTTACTTGTATTAGTATCCGAGCCTTACACTTTGTCAGAGCAACCTGTTCAGAAAAGCCAGGAGAAAAGCAAAAGGCTAATTGGTGGAGAGAATAGAACATTTTTCTGTAGGTAAGATATCTTTGTTCTATATGCTTTAATCTAAATGCCCTGAAATGGAGACTTAAGTAACTCTATCTCCACCAAGTCTGAAATTATCGGAAAAAACTAGATGCCAGAGATGTAATTGACTGAAGTTACCTTTGTAGTTATACTTTACCTTTCTTTAGTTGATTTTTTTTTTTTTAATAGGAATGTCAGGCTCTGTAAGGTGGGAGAAAGTCTGCATATTTCTATTCCTCTAACTATGGTGAATCAGCAAGTGCATGTGCTGTGTCAAACGGTGCTAGTGGGATTCCCGAGTTAAATCCATGCAAGACCATGAGACGACTGAAAGAATATGTTTTCTCATATTTTGATCTCTTTGCCAGGATGGTGTAACCTGAATCAGGTTTTTCTGGATTCAAGTGTGCTTTAGTTAGTGTCTGCCATTGCTGTTAAACTCAATGGAGTTAAGATTTATCCTTCTGTGTGTGAAGCAGTGATTTCTTGGGAGCAACCTGTGTGTTTCTGGATAGTTTTCCTGTTCTACTATAGATCTCTGCTCATTGAAGGCCTTTTAAAGACTGTCTCAACACTGGGTCATCATCTTGATGCAAATTATCTGTAGTCCAGCATTAAATGTCACACTTTCTGGACTATCAAACCAGTGTTATTTTTTGACAGGACTGATGCCATTTATAAATTGAATTAAGTGAAGTGTCTGTTTTGTGGGAAATTATGAAATTTTTGAAATTAATCTTGCAATTAGTTCTCAGTTTACAACTGAACTTCCTACTTAACAAAAACATCTAGTGGTGATGGTGCTTTGCTAGTTTGCTATAAAAATCAACAGTCTATTTCTACAGAATATTCAGTTAAATCACTAATACCTGCTTTGTTTGCAAATAACGTGAGCTGGATATAAAACTTAACATAAACTGGTTTTTTGAGTGCTATCCAAGCAGATTACATGTTGAATACAAACTTGTGTTTGACCTTGCATATATGCCAATGCTGAAGTGCTTTCAGCAGTTTAAAGCCACTTCAGGGATTTAGTGGAGATGTTTGACTGAAAGCTGTTTGTTTGACACCAAGATCATTTGAAGAGACAGTCTGGCTACCAAGTCATTAAAAAAAAAAGTAGCGTGGTAAATGTCACCTTGTTCATGCAACGAGGGGCTTCATACTTTTAATTTTTGGAATTTGGAAAAAGAACTTAGAGATCTAGAGTGCACAATGAAAAGGTACATATAGAAAATGCTATCACATAAACATATGAAATGGTGGTGAAAAGGACTTTTTTCTAAGTTGAAATTTCTGTGTTTTTTTTGCAAGAACTGTACAAATTCTAAATTATTATGGAGTGCTACTTCATATTGTAGTTCGAGGCAGGCTGCCAGTTGACCCATTGATTTATCCTCTTCTACTTTAACTTTGTGTGTGATCTTATAATGAAATGATACAACTTAAAGTGAAAGAAAATTAGTGTAGTAAAAGTAACAGAAACAAGTAGCTATGTGTTGAATTGGTGAGTTGAATCACTTTAGCCCTTAATCAAAGGTGTATCAGGACAGATGCAAAAGGGAGGATGGACAGGGAGAGGCACCATTCATGTAGATTTGAGTTTGGAGGGCCAAAGCCTTCCCCTTTTATACTCGTGAGTTGTTAATTCAACTCACAAAAGAAATATGAAAGAGCATACCGTCTGCACAACTGCGGTGGTGAGCATCTATCAGCACACACCTCCCCCCCACCTTTCCCAGTTTCAGAAATTAAGAACTATTGTTGGCAGTAGGTAGTGTCTGTCACCAACTGATTGCTTAAACCCATTTTATTGGATTTATTTTGATGGCTACATTTTTTTTTGTTGTTTTCTGTAGGTAGGAAGAGATTTTTTAATATTTATCTCAGCATTTCTGGCTTTGTTCTTATAGGAGTGAATAGGTTCAACCCGTTCTGCTAGACTGATTTTCTAACTTCGCATAATTATCAAAACTGCATCCTGGTAATCATTCAAAGTTACCAGGGAAAACAAATAAATGAATGTGACTTGCATTTAGAACAGTTCTGTTTTAATAGATTCCTAGCATAAAGAAGCCATATGCTTTTGTATCAGGTAGGTCTTAAAGCACTTTTATTTTCAGAAGTTTCCTGTTGGTTCTGTAGCATTCCAGGCTGTTGTGATGTTTTGCCTCTTGCCATTTGTCAACTCATACAGTTCTAAGCAAAACATTCATATTTTGATTCTTATACAGGTAGTAGTGTATTTTCGGTTGCAAAAACAGCAAAAACTCTGTATGTTAGTAATTGCTCACTTAGAAAAAGATTATTTTTTCTTTAGCCCTCATTTTTTTAAATTCCCATCCTGAATTTAAATAAAGGGCCTATTCCATCTGTTCCTTTGCAGAGAGTGGCATTACTGATATTGCCATTTCGGAAATTTAATAAGCAACTGTATTAACTACAAGTTATGTTACCAGTTTTTTGTAAGTACTAAGAAAAATGCATTATGAAATTCTAATCCATTGTAATGGGATGCCTTTGAGGCTAAAAAACCCACAGCTGTAATAGCCACAAGACTGCAGGATTTCAGACCAATGAGTGTAAGGACAAAGCAGCCAGCTTTGGCCTACATAATTTGTTGAAAGGAAGTGGGGACTGACTGCAACAGTTGAGCTTTTAAAACTAAAGAAGTGAACAGATTGTTGCTGAGTGGAGTTGTGTACAGAGTATTTTTAAAATTAGTATGGTAAGTAAGTTGAGCTCTAACCAGAGATGAAACCATGTGCATACTTCCTGTCTGTCTGAGACATCGCTCAAGTGCCTGGGGGTGGCAAAATGAGTTTTGACACACATCAGCACATATCACAAGTATTAAAGCCGGTATTTCTTTGGCCCAGGGGTTTTTCTGATCACTTTGATTGGCTATTTGGTATATGGGGCAATTCACATAATTTTGAAAAATCGAGATAATTCTTTAGAAGTCTTTCCTGTTGTAGCTGCCTTTATCACAATATTTTGTTTTAATTGTGGGAGTTCCTTGTTGATTCAGAATCTGAGTATGAATACCTATAGCCATATTTAGGTGTCTGAATGGCTCCCTCAAATTTTGCTTGACCATACTTTTAATGTGTATTTAGTAAGATCGTTGATTTAAAGCCTCGAAGAGATGGAATGTTTGTATCAATCCCTATGATCTCTTCAAGCATCTAATTACACAGTATGTTAATATCCTTTTTTTAAATCTAAAAGCTCTGTTCATCCTGAAGCCACAGGATTTTTAATGCCCTAGATTATAAAATTAAAGAACCTTGCAATATTGCTTCTTCCCTATGCCATGAAAGAGCACTTGAGTTTGACACTATGGGCCAAATCCAGTGAAAGACTGTAGCTAGCTAACTCATGGGTGTTTGTGATACTTCTCAGTGGGAGTGATGGCACTGTGGGAGTCTCCTTTGTATTATAAATAATACAGGCATGTGGCAGTGGGTGCTCTGTCTCCTGGGCAGAAAGAGAATCGGGTGAGAGGACTTTATGAAGTAGGGTAGAATCTGTTGGATGGTTAGCACAGGACCTGTCTGCAAGCACCTTGTTCAGGCATCTCATTTCCATTAAAGTGGTTCATGTAATGACTTTGCAGTAGTCCAGGTCCTCTGAAGGAGTGAGACGGGTGCTTTATTCAATAAGCCAAGGCTCCCAGCACATGGAATTGAGAACTTCGTGCTAGCTGCCTTTTCATCCAAGATTTTAGCATCTGGGGCTGAAGACAGCCAACAGGCTGAACTGGGGGGCTATCAACAGTCAGCACACTTTGCTAGAGTTTCATAGTATGGCATGTGCCACATTAACAGCTCACTCCTATTGAAAATGGAACATGCTGCATGCTACTTCCTCCTCCCCTGAGGGGGCAGCTCTTTGAAAAACAGCCAAAAAATAAATGGAACATGAGGCAATGTCAAACTCCTGCCAAAAAGGCAAATGTCATACTGGAATGTTAAGGTATTACTTGAAAATTGTGTGAAATTGTTTGCTTTTTTTGCAATTAATTAGGACATACCTGTGTCTGGTTTTAGGCACCAACTAGAAGAAACATCTGAGGTCATTAAATCAAACTCCAGAGGAGCAATTAGAAATACAGGGCCTGTAGGTAAAGAGAAATATATATATAAATATTTGGCTTATAGGTAAAATTTACATCATAATTTGTTGTTTTATTTTAGAAATGGGATTACTTCAAGGAGTTGCATCTCTTGAAAGCTGCAGGAGTACACTCATCTCTGTGTGCAGTATTGATAAGACAAGAAATAATAATAGCAAGGAATGCTTAGATATTATAGAAAAGCCTGTAAGCACTGCAGAGTGTGGAATATTCACTCCTAAATTTAAGAACAGATATTACAGGCATCTGTTATGAATAATACAGCTAAAATGATCCTGCTGAGTAGAACAGCCTTGATAACCTTCTATGTGTAATTAAGTTTTTGTTTTTCCCAGGAATCTCATCCATTGTAATTTGATAAAATGGTTAGATTAAGTTATTTTAGTCTCTTTGTAGGTATTTTCTAAACTAATTTTCATAGTTCTTTCTCAGTGTCTTGTCCTTGGCCAGCAGTTTTACAGTGAATTACTAGGCAGCAGTTGAAGGAGCATGGCAGAGTTAAAATCCTTTCTCTTATCTAAAATTTGTTGTGTTGCTGTATGAAGTTAGCCAGTATATACTACCATGCTTTTGGTAGACTCTTGTGTACAGTTGATGATCTGCTACAAATTCATTTTGTCTCAAGAACCAAAGTGCACAGGTTCTTACTTCCTGAATGTTTGGATTTTTGCACAGCTTTGATGTGCACATCGGTTGTGCTTAATTTACTAAATAATGTGTCCCTGGGAGGGATTGCTTCTCAATCAGAAAAATCCTAGTTTTTCAGTTTGTTTTGTGTTTACATTTTTTGTTTCATATTGTTTGACAGTTGTGTGTAGGTTGGGCATTATTTTTGGTACTCCCCCATTGTTCTCCTAGCTGGCAACAGTGGCAAAATCCAAAGGCTACTCATGATTTCTTTACTGGACTAATTATGTAATTCAATGTGTTATTTTGTTATAATTTTAACATTATATTTTTTCAAAGTACATTATATTAAGTTACAGATCAGCTACAGTTACAATTTCATATAAATATACAAAATAACATCTTAAAATAAATGCTTAGAATTGTGGAATATAATTTTATCAGTACATGTAAGACTAAGAAAATCATAGCTAGTTAGTGAATTGACTTGGGTCAGTGTCTGAGAAATCTCATTCTGCTGGGGGATTTTGAATTAGTAAATCATCCCTTCAGCTTTCCCTTTCTGTTCTAACCTAGGATCAACCTTCCCACTTTTCTTTCCTCATAAGTTTAGAAAGTATTGTACAAAATATGGAAGTAAACCAAGGCAAGAAATTTTCTTTTGTATTTCCAGAAAGAGAGTCATAGTTTATAGGTTTGGGGGTTTGGGGTGTTGATTTTGGTGAGTTTTTTTTAAGGGTTCAGTTTTTCAACTTGGTATGAATTTGTGTCTGAAGTTTTACACAATAGAAAATAGTTTTAAAAATGGATGATAATAAACAGAAGCTTAATATGCCATAATTTCAGTGAAAAAAACCCTAACATTCTTAGATAATTATCTGATTTTAATTCCTGTTCACTGTTCCTGTTCTTGGTATCAGTTTTAGTATTTAAAAATATGGTTATATTTTTCTGTCAACCAAAATGCCAGTATTATCAGTTCCCTAGAATAGTTTTGCTGTAGAATACAATTTGTTTCACATACATAGATTTTCCTGTTCTGTATACTGTTATACTGAATTTCTGTAGAACTTCTTAAACAGAAAACAATAATGAAACTGTCTTTGACTGGAAATAGAAATATTGCCACAGAATTATACAACTGTTTTAAAAACAGTTTGGTCTCTTGAGATTTCATTGACTACTGATTTTTTACACTTCACATAGTCATATATTAGTCTCTTCACCATTTTGATCAGGGACAGCCTGGACTGCTTTGTTTGATTAAACTATCAAATTATCTTTGTTCCAATCCATTTGGAAGACAAGCATATCATTATCATATAATTCTTTTCAGTGCTTTGAAACATGCCAAGTTTTACACAGCAGCATTTCTACACAGAACTGTGGCACATTTTAAAATATAAGTTTTCCAGATGTACTAATTTAAATAATGCTTGTGTTATCTAAAGCTTTTAGCTGGAAAAAGAGTACTTGTTAATGTAAAGGTTTAATATATTCCTTAATTTCAAGTGCGAAACAGGTATCAAGGACGTACTTTTTACTAAGTTATTTTACCATCTAATAACAAACATGTTATTTATTACTTCCTTTTTTTTGACTTAACAGTTCTCCTTACTTGAATGAATTTTGGTTCTTGCACTAAACACAGGAAATGTGAAAGAAGTCTTTCAAATATCTGTGACTAAAAGAGAAGTCTTTCTTCAGAAGCTTCTTATTTCAAATTAAGTGTTACTTTTTTATCTGTACATATGTAGAAACTTAATGTTCAGACTTCACTTGGAACGTACAAAAAAAGTCTGGCCAACATTAATGAAGCTGCACCATTTTACAGTACTAAACTATTATGTTAAATAGTTCAAATATTTAGTTAAACCTTACAGGAAAAAAATGTAGTCTGGTAGCTATGGTAATTGACTTCAAAAAAGATTTTATATTTAGGGGGATAAACAGTGTGAGCAGGCATTCAAAATATCTTCATATAGCCTTTCAGCAATACAAAACAAGAGACCTACGGAAGGAACAGTAAGGAATTGGCATTATTTTTAGAGAGCTTGATCAGCAGTTCTGGAGTGTTTTTATTAAATAAAACATTGTATGGAGTGATGTGCTATACTGATAGGAAGAATACAGATTTCCATTCCTAGGTCTGAAAGTACTAGAGAAACATAAAATGCCCACTTGCCTGTGAGGTAGATGTGCCTTAGCCCCATTCTACAGAATTGAAAATTGGTACATGCCTGCTGGGTCTCATCGTGGTGTGGCAAGTCTGTGACCAAATTAGGAACAGAATCAGAATTCAGTGGGTTTCATTCAGTATGATAGGGAAAAAAATAATGCTGTAATTTTTTAAAGCACAGTCACCTTTCTGGATTTGCTATTTTGAATAGGAAATGACGTAATTACAAACTAAAAGTTTAGATGTTTGGAATTTGGAAATTAAACTACCCGGTACATTTCTAGATGGAGAAATGAGTTGCTCTTTGGAAATTGTTAGGATAGATTAACTTTTAAAATCTTTCAAATATTTCTCATGTTCTGAGTAGAATTAAAATATTTTTATAATTCTGTATCCATCAATTTGTCATAGTTCTGAAAAAGAAAAAAAAGAAATGGGATTACTAGTCCCATAAATATGCAGCTTTACACAGATAAGTAAAAATAATGAAAATCCATTTTGCATTTAATACAGATACATTAAATAAAAGAAGTGTTACTTGTGAGTACCAAATTGAACCTCTTGTTTTGGGTCACTTGGTCCTTCATGATCTTAGAACCTGTAAATCCTTTCCACAGAACTGATTTTTATTCAGAGAGAAAAATCAGCTTTTGAACCCTTTCAAGTCTTCAAGAACTTGAAATAAGCTTGGCATTGGACTGATCTAACGGAATAATTTGAAATAAAGACAATATCCGCTTTGCACCTGTAGAGAAGGCCAAAGCTGTCAGAAGATGGTTTAATGCTTCCAGACACCTGCCTGCTAGATCCTGGTAACTTGCAGCTTGGTTGATGGGACAGACAACAATGACTTTTTGCCACAGCTGTATAACATTTGCTCACAAGATTGGTGAGGTGTTACTTGAAACTTCCTGTAGGTTTTAAATTGAAACTGGAAATAAGTTTCATTACAAGAAGTTCCTCCCCCCCCCGCCTTTTTTAACTTGTAAATGTTTGGTTTGATCAGGATGTTTTCTACCGTAATTTTTATTTGTGGGCAAACACTGATAAAATGGAATCATTTTCCTTCAAAAATTTCAAAATTATTAGTTTTGCCTTTCTCTGAAATGTACAACAATAACAAAAGCAAAGTATCAAGTCAAAATCTGATTTTTCAGCCAGAAGAAAATTTGCCCACAGCACACTCTTACTCTTGAGCTTTCGTGTAATAGCTTTTTCATGTGAAAAACATCACTGCCTTTTATTCTATTTTGCAGTTTGCAAGTTCGCAGGAAAATTCCTCCTGTCTCCTGTTGCGGTATTCTCATTTCTGGGAGGTAGATGATGGGCCAATGGATTTACTTTTTTTAAAGGAGTTTTTTGTCTTCTGGGCTTCAGTCTTTGTTTCAGATACTGCATTTGTCTCTGAATTGTGTACCTCAGTAACATATGGTTTGTAGAAAAGTTTTAGAAGTTTCTCATCTTTGCTGCTCTGAAAATACATGAGAAATGTATTTAAAGTCAACTAAAAACTAATTATTATCTGCCAAATTGAGTATATTAAAGTGTTATAATAACAGGTTTTCCTGAAAATATCTGCTATTACTGTAAAGTTGAGTGTCCTCCTAACCACAGCAGGTTGAGCTGTAAGCAAAATCTTGTCCTCTTAATTACACTCTGTGATTTTGTTTATTAAGAGATTGATTCTGCTGTGTGTGGGCAGATCTTTGCTATTGGGTGGAACTTACTGCAGTTTGAAAGTGTTTAAGGTAATAATCTTTAAATTAAATATCACAATAATTGAGGAGAAAAATTTTAATCGGTTTCTTTGTGTTTCTTTCCCCTGTGTTCATGAAAACTTGTCTAGGAGATGTTGGATTTACCCTTGCTTTAAAAAAATATGCTGCTTGTCAAAATTGAGTCTTTTCAAGCCTTCATTGTCCCAAAAGTTTCTGAAAACCTTTGAATGACACTGAGGTGGCTGCTAATTCTGCAGGATGGAAAGGGAATTTTTGCCCTTCATTAGAAGACTCAAAGATCTGACTTGGGGTTTGTGTTGAAGTAGTGGGGTATTATTGGTGGGGTTTCCCACTGATTTGTGGGACTGTAGGTAGAATATTCAAGTGTGTGTGTGATTCCACTTGCGAATTGGGTGTTTCCATCTTGAATTATGGACAATAGACAAACAATGAGAAAACACATCCCTTGGAAAAATAACTTCAAAATACCACGGGCAGTATCAAAAAAAGTTTTGTCACTGTTCCTCTTGCTTAATATGGATGAGAAAAAAATCAGATGTTGAGTCTTATGATGTTTCTTTTTTAAACTGAGTAATTAATTTGGATACCAGGTAGGGTCAGGGGGAGAGTCTTGAATCTTTAATGAGCTTTTCTGAACCTTGGTTATTGAAAATAAACAAATGTGAAATTTTCATTTAAAAACTAAAACCAATCCTTTCTTTTCAGTAGTTGTGGCATTGTTGGGGTGGTTTTTGCTTCTTTAAATTGCTTCACTAGTTTCTTGACTCAAGAGTCTTGTAGAGTAGATAAATGTTGAATTTTAAATGTTTAATACAAGCTGAAATCTCAGCTCTTCAAACTCTGTATGTATGAAAGACAAAGGGAAGGTATAGACCCAGTTTTCTCTCTGTGTATTAATCTGACAGCAGTCCTGCAGGCTTTCCTAGTAACCATGTCTGCTGTGTTTCTAGATTGAATACTTAATCTTGTTTTCATGTGGTTTACTTGGAACATCCTGTGCGTGGTGCAGAGGAATACAGATTAGGAGATAGAAATAATATATTCACACACTCTGTATTAGATGTGCTTATAGGCAAAGCACAGTATAAAGCAATTTTATCAGGTGTTGTATGGCATGACAGACTTTACAAAGTAATTTGAATATAGTAATGCAGCACAGTTGAAAGAAGAGGGATGAGGATGATTTCATCCCACATAGATGGAAAAATATATAAATGTGTAAAATAAAAAATGCCTGGAAAACCGACTTCTTTAACAGCCTTTAAATGCATGTAAAAACATGATGCTACCATTTGAGATTGCAGTGCTAAAATGTGTATTCCATAGTGCTCTGGAGAGGTCCATGTGTTTCCTCCTTCACACTTGGAAGACCAGAACTATTAATACCAGTGTACATGTCCACATTCAGAAGATGTGCTGGTTGTTTTATGATGTGGGCATCTAGCCATTTATCAGTCCTTCCAGGTATAATCAGCTTGAAGGCTGGAGCAGAACCCTTCCAGCAGCCTGCTTTGCCTGCCAAAGAAAATTCAGCCACTGAATTGGTGGAAATTGCTGACTGGTCACCTAGAGACTGTTCCTTATTTAAGTGGTAAACCAGCTTTTCAGCTGCGGCAGCCTGTGCTGCAACTCCTGCCCGTGCACAGCAGTTGCGAATTGAGATACCAGAGAAACTATTCATCCTATTCCCATTAATAAAACAAAATTAAGTGCTAGTAGGAGCATGGCGGTTGCCCATTAGTTTGGATTTCCTAATGGAAAGTGCAAACCTGCAGGAAGTTCTTTCCTCTTTATCCCTTCTTGGTCACCCAGGACAGCGCCAGAAATTTTTATAGTAGTTTGGCTGATGATTTGGGATACACAGCGCAAGGCGCATTCCAGCGGCGTTCCGCGGGAGCTGCACTGCAGGGGGGCGGGCGGTGCTCGCAGCTTGCCCGGGCCGAGGTGCCGGGGCTGCAGCGATGCCGGGCGGATCCCGGGAGTTGGCGCTGCCAGTGCTCGGCTCCAGCAGCGGCCGGCTCCCGGGAAGCCCTGCGTGCAGATTTACCAGGCAATCGCCTTAAGGGGACAAATTTAGTTTACGGCAATCCGCGCTTAATCTGCCGGAGCCCTGGGCGCCTTCGGGGAGAGGGCGCGGGCGGGCGGCAGCGCTCGGGGCTGGCTCGGGCAGCCAGAAACTTCTGGCAGCTTCCCGGCTCCGGCCCCTCCCCTTAAAGCGACAGTCCCCGGAGAAACGCTGGTGCTCCTCTGCCGCCCCGAACGAGCCAGCCGAATCACCCGGGCTCCGTCTCCCTCCGGCAGCCTTGCCGAAGCTGGAGCATCGACCCGGCTGTTCGCAGCTCCTCGGGGAGTTGCTGAGGCGCTGGTAGCGCTCAGCACCCACTGCAGCGATGCTGGGCAAGGGCTCCCCCCGGTCTCTTCCCAAAACAGCCTTGCCGTAGCCCCGGCCCGGCTGCGGCCCCACGCTCCCGTGGGGTACAGCCTTCCCCCAGTACCCGTGTGCGGACGGATGTCTGTCTCCCCGTGTCACTCAGCAGAGCCGGCCCCCCTTCTGGTAGCCCGGCCTCGGTCATTCATGCAAACAAAGTAGTGATCCGTCTTGGAAGCGCCTGCTTGGTGAGTGGTTTCCATGAAGATCTTCAATACCAGTCTGCTGCCAGTAGTAAAACAACGAAGCGAATAAGCCGAGATACCACCATCGGCTTCACTTTTCTCCTTCTTCCAGTGTGAACTGAAAGATTTTTGAGAGTATAGAGACATAGAAACATTGATAGGAAATCTGGGTTGTGCTCTGAAGGAAAGAAGTTCGTGATCTCCGTATAAATGAATGATAGGATGTGCTGGACATACTTTTCAGTTTTCCTGTTAAAACCATCAATAAACTTTTGTTCATGATATGCTTCTGAAAAGATAATTCTTACCTATAAATTATGAAGTGCAAGTGATTTTGTTCAGATATAAACTGTAAATGCAAATTCATATTACCCTGTTTTAAAATAAAATGAAGGCTGAGACTGCAGCTCAGAAATTTGGAGACAGCAACATATGAGACTAGTACAGTTGTTTCAAGATGTCTCAAGATATCTTCAATAATTTTAGGAAGCTCAGAACTTTTTATGTGGTAGGGTAGTCCAGCATTGTGTCTCCCTCTTCCCTTTAAAGACTGCTGCAGTGCTCCTTGTTGAGATACTTTCAGTATGCTTGCAATACCTTTCCTGAGATTACTGAATTGTATTATCAGATTTTAACTACATTTTAATGTGCTGTTTTTTCTTGGTAACCTTTGCTGAAAAGCGAAACCAGAATAAAAACCAAATCCTGAGAAAGCATCTCAGAATTTAACAGGCAAAGATTGATTCATTCTGAGTGTAAGGTCACCTATTAAATGACGTAAGCACAAAGCAGTGAAGGGATAACAGCAAGGTAAAAATAGCTGTATACTAATTTTCAAATCTCTCTCTAATGTTGGTGGAATTGAATAAAAACTGCTTGAGAACATGTGTCTCAGAGTTCATGAAAATGACAAAGTTGTGGTAAGAATGATCTGAAATTAATGCTAGATTTTGAACGTTATTGTTTACTTTTCTAGTTTGCATTCTCTGTGATGCATCACATTTTGCTAATTGTTTTAACTTATCACTTTCTGCTGTTACTATCAGTCAGAATGAGGGAAGTATTTTGAAAATTTCAGTTAAGTGATTTTGTCACCGAAAATTGTTGCAGTTTGGGGAAAGTGGGAGGTTTGAAAGCCCATGTAATTTGTCTTTCAGCAGAATAATAAAATTGCAGAAAAAATTCCAGTATGTATCCACTGAAGACTTCACATGCTGTTTTAAAGTGTATAGTGATTCATGGTGGTAGTTAAAGAAATGCATTTCATCATTTTTCTCTCAAAAGCTATTCTGATACTGTATTTCTTGTAAACATACCTACAGTGGTAATCAAATGGTCCATATGTTTGCTGTTCTTTGAAATTCTTTACAGCAGTAACTATTAACTAATTCCAGTGGAAGGAGATAGAGTAATTTCAAAAGATGTAGGCTAGAGATTGAAATCAACTTGTATTTTAGTAACAGAAATTAATTCTAACTTATGTTTGGTCTTCAAGTAAATATTCTTTTTGGAAGAAGTTGTTAAGAATAAATCAGAGTAGTGATAAAGTAATTACTTATAGTGGGAATTATGCTCTTAATAAGAATTTTAACTTTGGATTGTTCATTTGCCTGTTCCTTTGCCATAAATTTCCAGTCAAAGACCAGAACTTCAGATTATCTTGGTTCCCAGAATTTTAGACTTTTTTATTATTATTATTTTATTTAGTTAGTATTCCATAGCAATAAAGAAAAGCATTCTTTATTTTATGTAGATTCACCTCAACATTATGGATTGGTCTTTGTGATAATTTGGCTATATAGGGAGGGAGACTGATACTGACATTACCAGCTCTTGAAATTTTGTTTATAGGAGAATAATAGCTGTTTGCATCTGTGTGGACCCATCTGGGATTTGTCAGTCTTGTTAAAGTAATCTCAGTACTCCACACTTTCTTTTAAGTTTGGAAGATGAACTGGCATGAAAGAATACAAACACTGTGGTGGTGAATGGGTTTCTTTAGTAAAGCGTGTGTTGGGACAGGAAGGATGCACCCCGCTTAGTTTTACTGTCTTTGCAAGAGGAGACATTGTTGCTTTCCTCTGATCAGATTTATATTGTGCGAAGCAGCCGCTACCTGGCTCACTCTAGTGAGAGTACTAACCAGAACCATCTGAGTCCCTCTTTCAGCATCCTTCCAAGTGCTGTAAGAGAAAAACGTTGCAGCCTGACTTGAAGGCAAGTACTTTTGCGCTGCTGGACAAGCAAGGAGGGAATCAGTTTCAGAATCCCAACACTCTTAAGGTTCCTTGTTAATCTCCATTGAGTTTTATGGTTATTAAGCCTGGATTAGGAATAGATAGGTGTTTGTGGATATACTGCTACCAGTGTGGCATATCCTGCTACTCTGCATGCAGTCACGTACCATGCATGAAGAGAGAGAGAGAAAGAGAGGGGTTGGTTCATTAGAGCATTCATGTTTCTAATGATCTTAGACAGTGCAGATTGGTAACAATTTTATAGTACTCAGAAATATATTCTATTACATGCAAATGAGAGTCAAGGTAACAGGAACAGAGTCAGGGTAAAAAAAACATTACTACAGAGTTAGCCCTGTAGTAACTCATGTTTCTAAATTTCAAATTTTGCAAAACTTAGATTTCTGAAAAATCATGCATTGAAGTATTCAGGTACATACTTCCATGCCTTTACTTCTGATATATTGGAACTGGAGGCAGTCAGTGGGAATTACCTGATGCTGAGTGCAAGCACCTCAGTCTCAAATAGTAACTCTGATACCTGTGAAGATTTATCTCTATATTCTTCCCACAGAGAGCCTGGGTGTGACAGAGTTAGCTCTCATAACCTGCGTCTGAATCCATAGAGGTGAAGAAACATGATGTGGCTCAGACAAGGGCTTAGATATCTCTTCTCAACTCTTGTTTAGGGTTCCATGGAGGCTTGCAGCTCTTGGAAACAAACCTCACTCCTCTTGCTGTCACCCTCTGCCTTCTCTCTTCTGACCAACAGTCAGAAGTGATACTGAGGTCGTTCAGTTATCTGGAAACTCCTCCCACAGATTACATTAGGAGAGGTTGTGTGAGAGAAGATGGGCTTCCTTTGAAGGAATAGCGCCTTCATGAGCTCACTCTGTGTACTGTGTATTTGACCCATGGTCTCCTCCTGCTCCCCACACCACTTATTTCCCACCTCTTCTATTTCTTGTTTCTCTATTTGGGTGTCACTTGTTCCTGTGTTGCATGTTACAGAACTTTGTGTTTTGTCTGGACCCTTCATTGTGTGTTTAGTCTCTGTCAGTCTCCTACTGCACTTTGCCACATGGGCTGCTCTCCTGATGAGAGCCCACCTTTATAATTTACTTTATTCAGAAGTGAAAAAGGGAAGTCTCTTCAGAGTTGTTCTACTTATTAATGAAAAATGAACCTTAACTATTTGAGGGAAATAAACACCAGTGTCATGTGACTTGTCAGGTATTGAGGCAATTAAGGGAGAAACTAAACCACATGGTTGGCCTTCACTATTGTAGCAGAACCGGTCATCTCCCATGTCTTCAGATGGTGCAGAGATTGGAAGCCTCTATGGTGCTTGTTGTAGATAACTGTGGTATCAGTTTGTTGTATCTATGAGCTTATATTTATATAATGAGATTATATATTTGTCTTATGAGATTGTGTTTATATTCATTGTTTAACTTAGTGTTGTGTTCTGTGTTTTTACTGCTGTGATACACATATGCTGTCAGGGTAAGTTTTATTGGGCTGTTTTCAGTGCTCTGTCCACAAAAGACGGGGAGACATGGCAGCTTTGTTGCCAGTGGTCAGTAATTAAGAAGCAGTTGTTTTCCTTTCTGTTCCAGGCCATTGATGAGCCTCCCTATCTCACAGTGGGCACTGATGTGAGTGCAAAGTACAGAGGAGCCTTCTGTGAAGCCAAGATCAAGACAGCAAAAAGGCTTGTCAAAGTCAAGGTATGTGGTTTTCCTGCAAACACTTCTTTTTGAGGGGGGAAACATCATTAATGTTCAAAATGGCACAATGTGAAACTTCTTTTTAGTCTCAAGACAGCTAAGAGGCTGTCCTTTTCTTGGAGGCTGGCAGTATGGTCTTTGAAATAACAGTAAGCTTATTATTGTTGGGAGGGGAGGGGCTCCCCCACTCCCACACAGTTAAATATGTTCTGTTTCTGTCACTGCTTTGTCATCGAGTGTTTTTGGCCTTCAGTGCCATAGGCTGACCTTAAAGTATTTGATTAAAGTGTAGGCTTATGTATGGGAGAAAATTACCGTAAAATAGCTAAAACTACTCAACGTAGGTTTAAAATGGTTTTGTTTACTTGAGAGCACAGGTCACTGCCATTTAGCAGTGGCAACTAGATAATGCTTCAGGAATAAGCTGAAACCCTGCTGTCTTCCAAACATTGAGTCCTACCAAATAGCAAGTAGCAATTAGAAAACATAAATTAGATTGTTTCTCTGCAACAGTTACAGTGGCAGAATATTTTTCTTATATCTACTGTAAATTTAAGTGACAAATGTGTGAATTGTGTGTGGTGATAACCTGTTATTGAAGAGTCGCCACTATAAACTGTTGTGCGTTATTTGAATCTGCCCTCATGCTATGGCTGATTTTTGCCTATAGTGTGTATGAGAGAGAGCAGGTGCTCTCCAAAAGCCCTGGTGAGAAGGACGATTTTCACTTATTTAATAATAATGTTAAATACATCAATAAGATTTTAGTCTTAAATCTGACAAAAGAGCAAATTAGTGGGTTTTTTTCATTTCATTAGTCATAACTCTTTATAGCATCAGCCAGTCTATGCTTTAAAGCACCATCGAGTTTAAGCAGCTAAGTATTGCTATTAAAGCTCTTATGCATCAGTATTTAAGTACAGGAACTGTGTTGTGCCTAGATCAGTGAAATCTTAACTCATTTCAGTTCTTTGTGGGACTTTGAGTCCTTGTTCTTAGATGGCCACTTGCTATTATTCAGTGTTAAATATTTTCTTGTGTGTTTATTACTTGTAGTTTTATCACTGGAATGTTTTGCAGAAAGATATTGACATGAAATTTTTAATGTAAATCGTTTGTGGAGATTGTGCCTAAAGCCCTCTGGATTCAAGTTTGCATGTGTGTCTTTGCAGTTACTGCACCGCTTAGGGCAGTTCAGCCCCAGTACTGTTGTTTCTTTGTAGAGTTGTGTGAGTGGACGTTTAGATTATTGTATGTAAGTGCTGTAAGGATATCTGTTTACATTGTCTCTTCTCCACCAGGAATGTGTATTCCTTAAACTTAATACTGACCCTTTGATTTTTCTAAAAATATTTTTAGCTCTTTCTGGTGCATGCACACTTTTCTCAATACTTGCTTTAACAAAGATTCTTGCTATCAGGTGTGTTTTGTCTGGAGTTGGTAGTTTATCTGCTGCATTTATTTTCCACTTGTTTAGCAGTTTCTTCTGGCCCCAGTATATTTTATGCCTTAGTCTTCTAGAACTACTAGAGGACAAGGAAAGTCAGTTAACTTCATACTGTCAATTTTAGTGTAAAGCCTTCATTTAGCTAGGAGCTCTGTTGAAGAAGTAGGATCACAACAAAATTCCTTCAGGGTGGAGTATGTAATCTTCAGACAAGTAAAATATATTTAATTATTTCTCCTTTTACCTGTGTTCTTCTGTTGAATTCTTTTTCCTAGAATATTTTAAAAGGAAGCCTTCACAATAACTTACCACCACCACCATAATTTAAAAACTTTATTCAGTTTATTGCAGGTGCTATTTACTTACAATTTCAGTATCAATAGGTACTCTATTTCACAATTTAATGGTTTTTGGCAAGTTCTGTACATGGTACAGAATTCTACAATAACATGTAGCTGCATTTTACACACTTTGTCATGGAGCAGTAAAAATTAAGATTTGCCTGGACTTGTGAAAAGTGTTGAAGGCAGTCCAAATTTGACTAAAGGGCAAGACTTTCGGTATTACCAGGGTGTTAGTCCATTCATCGGGTCTTTTACAGCTTTTTTGAGAGAGCTATTTAAGCCAGTTTGTTTTGACAGCGACTCCTAAAACAATTAGCATCATCATCCACACCCACTTGTATTTGGACACCCTGCACAAAAGTTTCAGAAGAAACTGTTTTCTGTGTAGGTCTTCATTAAACAGAAACAAGAGAAACATCTCCTGTAATAGGGATTACCAGGACTGTCTTTTCAGAACAGTGAAGAAAAGGGAAATTCTTTCTGAGAGTCTAACCAGGTTCGTGATGTGCTGAGGGTCTTAATCTTTTGCCTGAGACAGAAAGGTAAATACTGTAGGAATTAAAACCCACAACTATCAAATGCTAACATCACTTTTCTTAGCTTCAAAAAAAGGCTAGTAGTGTCACCCTGAGTTTGGAGTTTGAATATTTCTGTTAACCAGTATTTTTTGAGCACATATGACTATCTCAAGAAGCAAAAACTGTTGATATCAAAAATCTTCTCCCCACTAAGAGTCAAAGCCCCAAGACATCTTCAAGAAGACAAACTGTTCTGGAATACACTGTAGCAATTGCTTTGTTTACCTTTCATCATAGTACATTGTGGCTGGCTCATGGTTTTGAATAGAGTTCCTTTTTGCTGTAAAATACAGGTAAGATAACCACAGGAAGTAAATAAAACCGGATGTGTCTAAATCAGAATACTGGATATTTTTTATGAGCCAGTGGTGACCCCAGGTTTCAGATTATTTTGCATCTTAGCTGAACTTTGGCTGTCTAGTTACCCCCTGCCCCTAAGAGTGAATTAAACACCTGTATCTGTCAGGATGAAGTTCAGAAGAGTAGTCTTAGCTCAGTTAATTCCTAGCCTGAGTCCTTTGTGTGGCTTTAGGTTAAAAAGTCTGTGTGGTGGACAGAAGGCATTTGCCATCAGTAGGTGAGATGACACAGATGTTCTAAAAAGAACATACTCTCACAACTATTATGTATTGCTGTAGTTCTAACAGAAGGTAGGCAAGGTGACTGTTTTGTTGAAGTAGCGCCTGGAAGGCAGTAAAGCTTTTTAGTGCATTGGTTTTCTGATCAGCCAGTCAAAACAGACTCCCTTAGTCCCGGTTGTAGGTGCTGTTCTTGGTTTTTTCTTCCTTTCAAGGTTTACAAAACTCCTTAAAATCTCCTCCTAAGGAGCCTAAGTAGGAGAATTGGTGTTAGAGAACACTGTTGTTATGAAAGAAATTTTACTATTGCTATGTGCTACAGTGAAACTCTTAACAATAGTGAGAACATAATCTTGGGTACACTCGTGCCACAAGTTCAGAGATTTAATGTAGGATTGCTGTAGTTGAGAGTTACTGTTACACAGCTGGGTCTCATGTTACATTCTTACTTATTTCAAATACTAAATAAAACATACTTACACCAAAGAGTGTGGTCTGGTGAACATTAGAACATCATTTGTGTGTGTTAATAAATGTACGTATGTACATAAAATGTAATGCCAGAATTTTCTTAGTTTCCTATAATTTTAAAACCAGGGTGGAAATAAAACTTCAGATGTAATTGTTAGGAAGATCCTATGATTTTCAATGTGACCAAGTTAATTGTGAATGAAATGAAAGATGAATGTCTATAGCATCTGGTACAGACAACTTAATTGTAAGTTTGAATTACCATACAATTTTTTTTTTTTCTGAGGACAGCAGGTGTAAGATTAAAGATACAGCCTTTATGGGTCTTTATGGGAATGACATGAGAAAATACCTTGGGAATGTTTACGGGATTTACTTACTTCAATTTCGAAGGACTGCAAGTTTAGCTGTTTTTACGTTTCCTTCCAGTTAACTCTCAGCGTGTAAGCTGGACATTCACAGAAAGGCAGTTTGGTTTATTACTTTGTTTAATTGACAGCAATGTCCTGTACTTTTCTTGTGTGAATCTTTCAACTGTGAGAGAGAAAAATTTCTTTAATGAGCAAAACAAAAAAACCCCCATCACATAGGTTAGATATATGTGCTAAAACTGTTAAATTTCAAAGCATTGAAATATAAATGTTACTTAAAAGTTGTACCCTTAACTCTTGAAATTTTCTCCTTTCCTGCTGTGGTACTACAAAAGTTTAAATCATTTAAGAGAACTGCAGAGATCTTTTTAAACCATTAGATGGTTTTGGCAAATTCTAGTCCGTCATTTCCTTTAGAGGTAATGATTCTATTCTGGAAGATTAAAAATATTTTAGAAATTTTGATGACTAAGAAGTTGGCCCCTCATATTTCTAAAATATATGAAGGAAACAGATTTCAGCACGTGGAATGAGTGTGGTGACTGATCGTAAAATGAGAGTAAGAGAAGGGCTATTGACATTTGCCTGTGCTTATGCTGCTCAATTGTATCAAGTGATTGTCAGTTGAATTATATTTTTTAGGTAACCTTTAGGCATGATTCTTCAACAGTGGAAGTGCAGGATGACCACATAAAGGGTCCCTTAAAGGTAATAAATTCGCTTTATATTTTACTAATGCTTTGAAAAACATTTTTTTTTTTCAGTATTTGACATAAATGTGCATATACAGTATGGGGTAACAGTGGAAGGTTCAACTTATTACACAGGCCAGATAGGATCACAAAGCATAAAAGGTAATGCTGCATAGTTAGAGGTAGTGTACTCTGTATGTTAGCTTTTTCCTTTGTAGTTAAAAGGGGTGCAGCATAGGCTGGTGCAAGCCTCTTTGTTCTTTTTGCCTTAAAGCTAAGAAGTATGGCTGGCTCTGATTTTTAGTCACTGTTTCTTTTGAGAACTCAGCTGGAGGATTTGATGGGAAAGCTCTTATACAAGAGAATGACATCACTCAAATTGGTTCTTGTTCCCCACCTGCTGGCAGGAAATAATCAGCTCAGTTAGTTGGCTTATTTTAGAGGAATGAAAAAAGAAGTTATAGGGATACAAATATATTCAAGTGAAACTGAAAATGTATGTTATATTTAATGTGGAATAGTCTAGAAATATCTGTTTGCTAATACAAAAGTGTTGACTTTATTGCCTATTTTAGAAACTCTCCATTGCTAAGTGACTTTTGTATTTTAGGTAGGAACTGTTGTGGAAGTGAAGAATCCAGATGGAACATACCAGGAAGCAGTTATCAACAAATTAACAGATGCAAGTTGGTACACTGTAGGTAAGAGAAATATTTATGTATTTGAATAAAATTCATGACTTAAAAATAAGCCTGTGATCTGGACATGTCTTAAATGTGGTGAGAGATATTTTTTTTGAGATGTTTAGGTATTCAGATTTTGTATGAAAAACCCTCAAAAATAAACTTCTTATTTAGGGGTTTTATAAAGAAACTGTACCACTCACAATGTGAAATTGGGACACCAAATGAAGACCTAGTGAATTGTTCTGTAATCAGTCACTGCTTCTTAGAAATTTAATAGACTATTGCTAAATATTCTGAAGCAAAGTATGACAACATACTTCCTTAAAAAAAAAAGCAAAGAAGTGCTTTTAAAACAGGAGTTGGCACGCTTATTTTTCCCTGCTTCCAGACTTAGCCCTGATAACAGCCACTGTTAAAACAGACATTTATAAGAAGTCTTTTCGTATTTGTTTTTCCTATTTTATAATGTGACATTTCAGATGATATATGATATATTCACATGTCCTCAAATAAATATAGGGTTGGGTTTTTTTGATATATTTTTAAAGGCTTTTTATAAATGGGTTTACTCTTTGGTGCCAAGTATCAGCAGATCAATCTGTCTTGGGGAAAACTGGTCAGTTTTAGAATGATAACATATATTCCCTCTGTGCATTGGTAGTCCTAAAAGCACTACAGGACATGTATTGATTCTTGAGAAACTAATAAGCCTCTCTTGGTTGTTGTTGATGAAGTGATGTTGAACAGCTAGGGAAAGACTTAACTTTTTCTACTTTCAGAAGGGAATAGAGCTAGTGCTGCAGAAAATATATGTTTTCTTGTCAGAGAAGCAGAAACTATTAATAAAGGAGAGACCTGGTTAGAATGGGGTGAAACATGAGGTATAAAGACAGGAATTAACATTATAGATAGTGTTTTGGTAATTATTACAGAAGTGGATCTGACATGAGAGCTTTTAAGAAGTAAATGGTATAGCTGGTGTTAGAACTGTGTTGTATGTGTATGTTCCAGAGAAAGTGTGAGGTTAGCAGTTCAGCAAGAAGAATAAGATAGGAGTCCATGCAGAGTAAATTTTGAAGGTAGATGTCATGGAGTTGCAGTCTGTAAATCAAAGGCGATGTCTGTCAAAAATCCTGAGCTTGAGAAATAGGAAAAAGAGACATGGTTTTCAGTCTCAACTCTTACATTTTATAGATAAAAGTAGACAAAAGCATGTTGACCTTGTAGAATCAGTAAAAATAGCCCAGCTGCTGACTGTGTAATGCACTTTGATAGAGAAGTGACTCTAGCAGAGGATGATTAGAATAATCTTTGTCAGGAGGGTGAGTGGAATGAGACAGAAATTATCTTTATAGACAGTGATGACTTTGCAGATCTGAGTGAAATTCCTACTTTAAGGTATAGTTGCCATTTGCCAGACTTCAGAATTAGCACACATTTTAGCAAGCAGTTACCTAATATCGTCCCAGCACTTGTTGAGAAGCATCTAATTATTTGTGTTGTTAATGATTTTTTGAATAAAATTACTATGATTTGGTCAAAAACTCTGTGAAGGGATCAGATCGATCTGAAGTAATACCTTTCCGAAAGATATTTAAGACCGTATATGCCACTGCAGGAGTATCTGGAGAGGAATAACCATTTGAGGGCTGCTTGAGAACTCTCCTAACACTGAAGTACAGGCAAGGTTGCTTTAAGAGCATCCCTGTCTGTCTCGTGTTGTCTGACGAGAAATTGTACATTGGTTCATTTACGTGTCTTTTTTGGTGCTACTGCTTTCCTACAGAAGGACAGTAAGAACTAAATAAATTTTATAAAAACCCAGCTTGTATAGTTTTTTAAAATGACTATAGCACAGTTTATATATGTGTGTATAAAAGCTGTAAATATAATACACATATATAAATATATATATTATATATAAAAATAAATAAATACACACACATACACATAAATACACAAAGTGTCCCTGCCTGTCCTCAAAGAGCTCAGGGTATCGCAGTCCTGGTAACTGGATACTGTTTCATCATTCATATGATTTTAATTAAACTTTTTTAATTAAACTTTTAAAGTTTAATTGATATTCTTAACATTTGTTTCTGTGTTTACCATGGGGGGAAATCGTATGATTGATTGCTTGACTAAAATGCAGAATTGTGCACCTTCAAGTCTTAAACCACTTCTGCATTTTTTTGTCATTACATTGCCCTTCATCGGAATTCAAAGTGGGTTTATTTACATTAAGTTGCCTCCTTTTTCTTTTTTCCTCTTTTCCTTGCAGTTTCAGAATACATGATCTTAGCGTTACAATGTACATGCCTGCTCAGTAGATAGTTTTCAAGATGTTCCATTAGATCAGAATGTCATATGTAATCAGCCATATGTGCCATGCTGGCCACACAAGTCTTGCATGGAGGTGAAGCTTTTCCTCTGGAAGTATTCATGTTACGGAACAAGATTAGGAATCCCCCTGGCAGGGAAGAGACCAACAAGCAGATTACCACACAGGACACTTAATGGGGCTACCTACCTAGCTCTGAATAGGTTTACCTCTGCTGTAGTCAGCTTATCTCCTGAAGTGGATAGATTTTTTTTTTTATCTCTCATTATATAAGGAGACTGTTATCTTAATTAACACAAACTGGATTAGGAACCTGCTGCCTTCTACTTCGTTTAACATAGAGGGGGCTTAATTATGTGTTGACCATTTGAGATGCAGTTCCAAATCTACGTGGTTTTGTGTGCAGTTCTTGATGTTGATATTTTTCAACAAATGTTGAAGTGACAATTGTGCATCTCTGACTGGTAGTTTATCACTGAACAGTGTTCAGCACTTACTGTAGTATATAATACAGTCTGGGGAATGGTAGTCACAAGTGGAAATTTGTTATCAACAGTACTGAATTTAACACAGGGATGAAAAATTCTCGGAACTAGGTAGAAGTTTCTTTCATATCAAATAAGTACTTGTCAAAAATTTTGATGTATCTTGTTGCTTTTTGTATATTTTTGTTTAAATTAGTAAATGTTGAAGAGTGTAGCACCCACTCTCTGAAAACCAGACATGGCTGAAAATTAACCTCTCTAATCTTGCTGCTTGACAGCCATTCTCCTAACACAGTTTTTTGATCTGTAAATGGACAGAAGAGAAGATTTGAATTAAGGTGTTAAGAAATTGCAGAAACTTCTATTTTTTAATGTAATATTTTAATCTAATCTTGGGGTTGTTTCCATGCCCACAAAAGTCTTCAAGGTCACTGCAGTGTGTAGACAAGAATGTAATTATTATCAGTGTTCGGGAGGGAAGAAGAGATCCATTCTTGTCTCACTGAACAATGCAACCAAAGCCTGAGAGTCAAAATTTTTCAGTTTTAATCTGTTAAGTACCTGAAGAAAACGTGACAAAACCTTACTTTTTGTATGACCAGTTTATCAGCTTCTGAAGACCCCAGCTTAAATGTGTGCAGTGCATTTTAGGATTCAAAAGGATAATATATGTAGCTGAATCAACAGTATTACGAACTTGTTTCTAGTTGACCTAGTGATAGCAGAGGTGGCAAATAGTCTGGAAACTGGGAGCTCCACAGTTCTGTCAGGACAGCTGGTTTTGAGGATTGTCAGCACTTTAACTATTGTCATCTTCCTTAGGCTGATATCACTGTTGTTTATAGCATAGTTGAATGAAGTCAATAGAGAAAGACATTGAACTTTCATGTAACATTAAGTTGTTTTTGCTGTAAATATCCATTTATGTTTCTTTGTAGTAAGCATAGCTTCTACTTGAATATTATATGAGTTCTGGTTACGTAATAAAGTTCTGTAAAAATTGTAAATGTTAGAAGAAGAGTTTTTGAATTCTAGTGGGTATTTAATTTTTATCTGCTCAACTGCTGATTACTAAAGATTGCTTTTAACATATGCAAGCTATGGTGATACAGCAGGTAATGTATTTGGTCAGTTTGTGAAATGCTTTACTGGATGTGCAGCATTATCTATCCAGGTATAGCTTTGTTTTAAAAATTAGCTACAGGAATAAATATCCCATTTATTCTGAACATCTAAATGAATTTACAATGTCTTGATTTAAAGAGAAAATTTTTTTCTTTCCTCATTCATTACGTGGTGACAGTATTTGATGATGGTGATGAGAAGACTCTGAGACGCTCTTCCCTGTGTTTAAAAGGAGAAAGACATTTTGCTGAAAGTGAGGTAATTGAAGAATTTTTGTATTACAGCTTTTTTTTTAGAAAAATTTTAAAGTGGTATTTTTAGTACCTCAGTGTTTAGTATGTTATGTACATTCGTGCTGCTAAAAATGGGGGTTGTGTAAAGTACAGTCTACAGGGTCTGGCTTATTCTTTTTAAAATCAAGAAATACAATTAGATTTCATCAAACTGTGTAAGTTAAGAAGCAAAATCAGCATTTCATCTTTTTCATTTTTATATTTTTGATAGTTCACAGATTGTAGATCACACAAAAAATTGCAATCACATAACTGCTTTGCTTTGTATAAAAAATTATCTGTATTTATTGGGGGAATCAGAGTATAATTATAATATAAAAATTCATATAAATTATAACATAAAAATGGATGTACTTTTCATAGTTCTGCTGGATTTCAGATAGATGATCAAGGTTTGTAATAGCTGATGAACCTTTTCTTTTAAAAGGCCAATAATAAATTGGTGTTACTTTTTAATTTGACAACAGTTATCACTATTTTGAAGCTGGTTCACACCTTAAAGGTGACTTGCATGTTTAAGTATGCACACATTTGTAGCAAATTTCAAATAGTTGGAATTTCAGAATGAGGGTTACTCCTTCATATTATGTAAGACAATCTGGACTGGTGGGCAGACTTATGTAAACATGTTTGCTTATTGGACAGCTACTGAAGACGGGGTTTTTGCTCTACATAAATACGCTGTTATTGTAGTCAGCTGAGCTTGTTTGTGTACTGCGTTCTCGTGAAGATTCAGATACCTTCCAGAATCTGAAGTCAGGATTAAACACATGTAAAGAAGAGGCCCTAATTATGTGCCTAAATCTGGATTCAGATATAAATGCCATAATTTTAAAGATTGTGGTGTTCCTTCAATTAGTTTTGTTGTTAATGATCACACAACCGAAGATTATATTTCTTCTATTCCATAAAGACTATTTTAATGTGGTTTCAGGAATATTACCTTATAGTAAGCAGATTTAAAATTTTAGTGTATATATATATATTGCTTTGTGACCTGTTTGGCTGAAGTAGAATAAGTTGTATTATTTTGTCAGATTCAAAGAAACCTTATATTCAGGTGACAGCTACTTTTTATTTGATCAACTTTTTTATTGTCTTAGCTTTTGATGTTTTGCCAAAAGTCACTGATATGCAATTCATTGTCACCAGCCCTCAATGAAACACATGTTGTGCTTTTCTAATAATTACCTCGTGATTGCACAGCTACTCAGCAGGGAAAATTGCATCTCAAATTTCTTTTGTAATTAGGCCAGTGCCCCACAGTTGTCTTGTTCTGATGTTGCTTTAGCTTCATCTCTGACTTCCCAAATGTGTGGTACAGAATCTTTTAGGGTGTCCATCACACTCAGAAGTAGTCGTGCATTTATTTTCAGATTTTAAAAAGCCATTTTTATTGTCCCTGTGTTAGTTCCCTGACACAGAATACATTTGAGATTCGTGTTGGTGTTACACGTTTAAAAATGAATACATGACAAAGAAGTTTGTCAGAGGATTGTATTTAATTTAGAAGACTTTCTCCCTTCTTTCAAAGAACAAGAGTAAGTGGCTGTACAAAAAACTCTTGTGTAGCAGGAGCCTTCAAATCTGGAATGGTTATCATTTCAATAGTTAACAGCAGACTTAGAAAGAAGATACTGCACATCCATGAGTTCTTCTCTTGAAGCATTCTCCCTGAACTGTGAAAGTTCTTTCTCTCCCTCTCTTTTTGTTCTGATGCTGATAAAGCATGAATTAGCACCCTCTCAGTTACCAATATAATTTAAAATTGTTTTACAGTCTCCCTCACAAATCAAATTATGAATTGCTAACAAAAAAATACAGTTAACTTGTCATGTTTGCTGCTGTTATCTTGCAACTTCATTTCAAAGGGGACTTTTGTTCATTTTTAAGTAGATGATTGGATGTTTAGTCTAAATGATAGGAAATGCAGAAAATTCATCCGGTAGAGATGGAATATCCCAGGTCAGCAGAATACCTGATACTTATTTCTCTGTGTTTTGATGGTCCAAAGGCAGGAAGAATTGTCTGTATGTGTTGGACAAAAGTCATTTATTCAGAGGTGCAGAGAAAGTGTTGAAAAAACTCAAAACACATTGCTTTTTTAAAATCAAAGTGTGACATGTATGATGTACTTCTGTATTTCTTTTGTAATGAGAAAGTCTCTATTGAAAAAAATTACTTTTATGAAGCATGTGGTTTGGAGAATAACTCATGCCAGGTTTTTTTTATATGTATGCATATGTATTTTTACATTTCAACAGACATTAGATCAGCTTCCACTCACCAATCCTGAACACTTTGGGACTCCTGTTATTGGAAAGAAAACAAACAGAGGAAGGAGATCCAACCATATGTAAGTTAAACATCTTGATACCTGTGCTGTGTGTATTCAATTCTGAAGCTTTCAGTGTGTTTAGAGTTTTATTACTTGTATGTTCGGGCTTCTCTTATTCAAAAAACAGGAGGCTGGATGAAGAGTGTTATTGGGCACTCAGATTGAAAGTCAGGTTCATGTGCATGGTTGTGTATAAGCATTTCAAGTCTTTGTGTAACCAGTATTTAAAATAGCACCAGGTATAGGTAAGAGTTTTTTCTTGGTTTTATTAAGTAAAAAAAAAAGTATCATAAAAAGTGGAAACAAGATGTTAAACTGTAGTCAGAAATGTCTCTGTAGTAGACCATTAGTGTTATGAATGTGTGGGACTCAAACTAAAATCATTACAATGCAGTCTTTGTCCAGCTGATATGAAGTCTTTGTAGAAGATACCAAATCCTCCTGTTGATCTTAGGTTTCTCATTACAGGATCTCTGAGGGCTTTTAGAAACAGGTGAACAGTATTATAGAATCACAGAATGGTCAGGTTGGAAGGAACCCCAGTGGGTCATCTGGTCCAACCTCCCTGCTCAGGCAGGGGTCATCCTAGAATACATGGCACAGGATTGTGTCCAGACGGTTCTTGAATACCTCCGGTGAGGGAAACTCCACAACCTCTCTGGGCAATCTGTTCTAGTGCACGGTCACTCGCAGATTAAAGTTCTTCTTCATGTACATGTGGAACTTCCTGTGTAACAGTTTCTGCCCATTGCCTCTATTACGGTTTCCAGCAAAGCTTACTGATAGAAAAAACAAGTTCAAGAGTAGTGACTTGATTTCCTAGGTGCCAAGATTGGTAGTTGTGGTCTTGATAAACTAGTGCTAAGTAATCTGGTGACTGTTCTCTGTTGTTTGTGAGTGGGTTGTGGGGTTTCTTTGTTTTAATGTGGGAGTGCCAGGTAGTGGGAGTGGGAGGTGAGTGTTTTTTTTGTTTGCTCTTGTTTTTTGTTTTGGTTAAAGTTTTTGGGTGGTAGTGGTTTTTGTGCTTGGGCTAGCCTTTTGCTCTCCTTTTGATAGCTTAAATAGATGTTGCTCTGTATGTAGAGGTGCTATAAATTTACTCATAAAATTACTGACTTACTAATTTGTGGTGTAGTGAATGAAAAAGCTGGCATTTCCACAGAGAACATGATTGCAACATCCTTAGTGTCTGTGACTGGGTCATTGTTTTCTCTGTTTCCATAACTATACAGGACATTATTAGCAACACACTTTTATCTTACTATTAATACTGACTTAACTGAGTAAAAAGACAAATTGCACAGATACTGGCATAACTGAGATAGGAGGTAGTCTCTCTAAAATTGTTCTGGCTTTCTCTCTAGTCGTAGACTTCTTTCTCTTCTCACAAGAGATTACTGAACCCCAGAAAGCAGCTTGAAAGACTTTCATACTGTATTTTAAAAGAAACTACTACTTAAAAAAAAAAAAAAAATGTTGAGGGGAAAAAATTCCAAGATAATGCTTTATCACACTGGAAATAAAGGTGGGGAAAAGGAAACATAATAATTTACCTTAGACCGTACCGTCAGTTGTCTTCTGTTACACAAATGCTGAGTTTTTTGTAAATACTGAATTTTGTACTCAAAAGCAGTTGTGTGAAAAATGGAAGATAGCTTTTAAAATTATGCTTCCTGTGCTCATTGAACATGCTGTATACTTGCTGAGAATGAACCTTCAAAGTGACTAGTAAAAAAAGGTCTAGAGAAAGTGTCAGGAGTGCTGGGGTTTTTTTAAATTATTATTTTGTTAATCAGTTGCAGGTAATTTTATTTGGAGTGGTTTTGTACATTTAGATTCCCCATATGGTCAAAACCAGGTGCAACTTCGTACTTGAACAGTCAAAACAGTAATCCCGAGCCTTTTTAAATCAAAATGTATTTGCACCTTTGCCCATCTACTTACATTCCAGCACTGCATTCAATGCGAAATTGAAACAGTCATCAAAATTCTTCACTGCACATCTTTAAAGAACGGTTTAAAGATAAATAGACTTCTTTTTCTCTTTGCTGTTCATCTTTATAGCTGATGTTTCTTCAGAGATTTGTCCTCTCTCAAAACAGGCTTTTATTCTGTATGGATGTCTAGAGAGATTAAGAGGGAAAAACAAAACAGTTTAGTTTGATGATGGTCCAAAACCTCAACTGCAACAGTATTTTTGAAGAGTGCTTCTGTAGGGCAGAATGGTCTCTCTCACTCGAATGCCCTGACAATGCATTTATCTTCCTCCATGTTGATGCACGGTGGTGTTTTGTTTGGTATATGCATGTCTTACTAGTAAATACGCATTTCTGAGTCTGTAATGTTTGAATTGTTATTATACTATAATTATAAACATTACATTTTTATGCTAAAACACTTAACAAGCAATTCAAGTTGCTATTACTTATCCCTCTTCGACAATTAGCTTTGGATCTCCTGTAATTATAATATGTAAGTTTTGAATAGTTGACTTTTAAGTCTCTTTCCGTTATTTAGTCCTGAAGAAGAATCTTCATCCTCTTCCAGCGATGAAGATGAAGATGATAGAAAACAAAGTGACGAGTTACTAGGAAAAGTGGTGTGTGTGGACTGCTTCAGTGTGGATAAAAAGAAAGCTCTGTGGTTTCCAGCCTTGGTAAGAGTTTCATCTTTATAGTAATTTAGTAAAGCTTTCTTTCATTTTCTAGGAACCAGAGAAAAGCATGGGTTTTTTTCATTTTGGTGTTTTTTATTAGAACTTCATATGGTTCTTCAAATTAAACTATATTGTAATAGTTACAGAAAATATTATATATCTAAATATATTTGCTTACAAAAAGGGATTGCTAATGTGGCTTTAGTTTTTCCAAACAGCCAGAGCCTGTTGACCTAATTCCATCTCAGCAGTGTGTTTAACACTACTGAACTAAAATTTCAGGGCTTTTTTCCTAGGCTATTGCATGCCAATTTTCTGAATTACTGAGTTTTATTGAGGAGAAAATATAAAGTACAAAGAGAAGGGAAGTTTATCGGTTACACAGACATTATTTTTCAAGGTTCAATATAAACACATTTGATAATAAAATCAGATATTTCTTCTTGGTCACTGTGGTAGGTAGTGGACAATTGACAGTAAATTTCCTTTAAAATTACACTGTAACCTTTCAGCACAAACATTTGCTCTCTTCTTTTATTCTGACTTAAAGACATTTTTTAACAAATAAAATTCTAATAAAATATCACAGCTAGTCTAGGGATTGCATATGGACTGACTGATATATTTGTAAATTAATATATTTCTATATGTAGTACCTTCTAGTTTCATGCTTTTTAATTTTTATTTTATTATTAATTGTAAATATTTGATTAATTGCTCTCTGGCAATGAAAGCTTAACATGCTTATCTAATTTCAGGAAGGCTTGTGCTCTGCTTTTGAAAAGATACCGTACAGTAACATTTAACTGTTCTTAGTATGTGCCATAGCTCTCAATTGCAGCTCTTTTCTTGTCGCCTGCTGTGTCTTGTAATGCAGTCCAGTGGCTTTCCAGCAGGACTTCTTTTGGGGAAGTTGTTGAAACAAAATGAATCACTGAAGTCTTTTTTACAACAAGGGAGAGGGCAGAATGTGCAACAAGGATATACCATGTTAATGGCAGATAGCTTTAAGAGAGATTTTCAATAATAAGCAAGAAAAATTGAGATGTTTCTTTACTGAAAGCTGTCATCAAGATTGATGCAATATCCTGCCTCCCAGCTACACTCAGAAGTGGTCAGTGAAACTGGCTTGAGCAGTTTTCTGTCACACTGTCAGGTTTGCCCTTCTGGTCACGCACAGCACAGATACCAGCTTCCATGGCAGGCCTGAGCTTTCATGTGACCAGCGTTGTGATGCTCAAGATAGCTTTAGGTCAGACCTTGAAGTGTAACTGAATTGTTGCTTCTGCTCCAAATGTATATGAAAGATACACAATTATTTCTTTGCCTCGCATATGAGGATTGGAATTGACTCATTGTTCATGGAAAGCTTCCTGCAATGAATGAGAAGCAGTAGGGGGATAAAGTTTGAGGGTGAAGCTTGTTAACGCTAAAATAGCTTATCCTAGATTAACTCTTAGTTTAGTAATCAGATTTATAGCTCTGCATCATATTGGTTTGGGGGTTTTTTGTTGTTTGGTTTTTTTTTTTGGTTGGTTGGTTGGTTTGGGGTTTTTGTTATAATCCCCTCCTCAGTAGCTATGCCTCTCAGCTCTTTTACCTTGTTAGCAGGTTACTGTGCTGTATCAACAAAGTAATCTTACCTTATTACTGATAAATTTTGCATTAACTTTATAATATGGTGAGTGTAATTATGTGAATAATTGAATAAAAATTCAGGTTTAATATGCTGAAGAATGCGTCTCTCAGCATTACTTCCTTATGTGTACTGATACGCTTTGTGTATAAGTACAGAGGACTTTGTGCAAGTTTATTACGTGAAAAGAAGTTAAGGGATTAGTCTAAACCTTTACAGCAAGGAACAATTAAGATCAGTAGTGGAAACTGAGTACTTTGGAAATCAGCCCTATAACCAGCTCTTACAAATCTAAAACTGTAGAGGTTCTAAATTTGGTAAAAATTACTGTGAGGACTCAGTGATTGACTACATTGTTTTATTCCTTCTTTCATGTATGGATTGGGGTTTTTTTAGTTTGTTTGCTTGTTTTTGTTGGTTCTGGGGGGAAGTGGTGAGTACAATGACTAATTGTAATTGTAAAAAGTCCTGACAGTTGTTCCTTATGTCAAAGGGTGTGATTTAGCAAACTTTATAGCATTGCTTAGTTTTAATGTGTACTTAAGGGCTTTTGGAAGGTGTAGTGAGGAAATCTGCCTGCGGTGTTTTCAGAAAATTGAGTTTACATAGGATCATCTCTTTCATCCTCCTATGACTGCAGTGGAGTTTGTTTTGCATTCAGGCAAAATTGAGGTGATGTTACTTGATGTAAAGGCATATGAGGTTGTGGTAGGCTGTTTTCCAACCTCTGAATGGATTTTTAAGATCTTTATGCTTCTAGAAAACCTATAGCTAAAACCTGAAGGGTCTCTCTCCATCTTTAAAGAGCTAGGAGTTTGATAATCACTGTCTTTTACCTCCATTTTGCAAACTGTATCTTAAACTGCATTTCATTTAGAAAGTTGTAGTTTTGTAAAGTAATTTCTTTGAAGACTGTAGAATGCATTGGATTTTGAAACTTGGGCGGTTAAGTTTTATTTCTCTCGAGAAGCATATTTAGCCTGTGCTCTAGCCCATACTCTGGCTTATGCTCTCGTATTTAGCCTGTGCAAACAAGAGCCTGTTTCCAAATCACTTACCTTTTATAATGCTATATGGCTGGTGACCTATGTAAGGAGGGGAAAAAAAGCTTTTGTCACATAGTATCTTTGTGTATTTGGTGGAAAATTAGGATTGAAAGGCAACAGTTGATGTAAGGAGAGTTATTTACCTGGGCTAAATTAGGGCTAAAGTCATTTGCTCCTCCTTGAGGTTTTACAGCAGCCAGGATTTTCCTAACTTTCAGGGAACTACATACGTTTTGAGAGAAGAGAAATGAGTGATGAAGAAGGTTGCTTTTCTGTTCTACAACTCTGGAAATTCAATATATAAATATATATATATATTTAAAATTCCTGAAACTTTTTAATTAAAAAAACTGGTTTAACAAAACTTAAATAACTTTTAAAATTGCAAAAAATAATGTTGTCTTAGTGCTAGACTTGATTAATCTACTTCTTGAATTAAAGAACCTATCATAATACTTGTGCTCGAGGCACTCTTCTCTCCTAGGTAGATGACTTACAAGTCTTCCATTATAAAATTCCATTTCATAAATCCTGTAAACCTTTGATTTTGAGACTGTTTGTGATTACATCCTTGCCATTTCTGGAAGTTTTCAGAAGTAGTCTCTGACTCAGGTGGCAGTATTTGTGGAATTTCTTGTCCTTTTAGGATGAGGACCAGAAAAAGCTTTAGTGGCATGACAGATACTTACCTTTGTCAGAATGCTCTTATATGTCTGGCAGCAGCCGTCAGTTCCCTCTAGGAAGCGAGCATGAACTCATGCATTCAATAATTTCAGGAGGTCATCACTCCTGTGTTTTGAGGGATCTCTGTTGCTCCCATCTTAGGGTTGCTAAAGAGAAATGGGCCCAAAAGCTTTTTTGTAGCATTGGTAAATACTATTACTCTCTTATTTTTACCTTTTTCTCTATAAACTTTGCATTTGTAATATCTTTGCAGGTGGTTTGTCCAGACTGTAGTGATGATATTGCAGTGAAAAAAGACAATATCCTCGTTCGCTCATTCAAGGATGGCAAATTGTGAGTAGGAATGTAGAGTTTGATAACTAAATTTATACCAGTCAAGTGAAATGTAGTATGAGTTGTGTTGGGTGAAGTATTAATAACATCAGTAAGCTCAGTCAATTTCTGCCAAGATTTTTCTAATGTTTAAAAAACTGTTAACAGTAACAAATTAGTCTTGAACTTCGTCATTATTAATAATGGAGTGCATAAATCTACCTGTCTTAGTTTTAATTTCACTGTCAAGATTGTGGCAAACAAAGCAGTATTACATGACTTCAAAAATGGCCGGGGACTCTTTCCTGCTGTGGTTGGAATAGAGCACTGCTTTTCGGGGATGTGGCCATAAGCTTATCCAGCTACAGAAGGGTGGGTGGGAGCGCGTGCATGCACACACGTACACCACATGCACGCACAGAAATCCTCTTTCTTGTTTTGAGGTAGTAAGGCATATGTTTATCTCAGTCTAGACAGCTACTGCATCTTATCACGTTCCTTGAAAAGAGCAGCAATACTACTCAAAGTAGAAAGCAGAATAGAGAAATGTGGAAAACCAGTATGGTGTTTGCAACAGAATAAGAAACTTTGTGTTCTTAAGCTCGTGACAATAGAATTCTTCTTCTAGGTTTTAGCTTTTATTTTGAAAGTTGCAGTTTGGCTTGGTTCAGTTTTACAGAATGTTTTGCATAAAGGAAATAGAAATATATAAGCTTTGTTTAATTACTTACTAAGTCTAGGTTATCCTTTACCATTTGATAGTTTTTCAGGCATCAGTGCACGTCACCAAAGAAACATACATAAGATGTGTGTGCACATGAGCACATACCTACCCCTAAGTCCCCAGAGCTGCAGTTCAGATTTGCTTCCTTGGTTATAGCCACAGTAGAAATTAAAAAGTGCTTTATTCTTTCAATTTGGAAGTCTTGTTTCATACTGACAATTTATACTAATGCTCATTTATGTTTTAAACGAGGTAGGGTTTTAAATTAACATTAAATTAATGTGAGATTTTTGTAAGGTGTTATATATTTGTGAGACTTCACAAACTAGCTGTTTGTGGAAGTAGCATGCTTTCTTTAGTATGTAGTGAATGCATATAGGTGGTCAAACCAATTCCATGTAGAATTTTTTTTTTTAATCCTCTGACTAATACTGTACCAGACTAACACTACAGAATTGTCAAGTTACATTCCATATGCTTCTTATGTATATTTTTAGGTGTGTTGTAGTCTCCATGATAGCTCTGTATTATACTGTTAGTTTACCTTTAAAATATTGTAATTTTTTTTAACACTTTCTGAATTATCTAGCACTTCTGTGCCAAGAAAAGATGTCCGGGAGATTAGTGAAACTTCACCAAAGCCTGACGCTTTGTTAAAACAAGGTAAAAATAACTTTCTATAAGAAAACACATGTGTATGTATTTACTCAGTTACATAAATTGGTCTAAATTTATGGCAGATTGGTTCATGTCTTAAAAATGCTAAAATACAGGATCTTTTCCTATAGAATAGTATATTGAAGGAAAACACTTCTGAAAAGCTAGGGGCACTTTTTTTAAACAAATAAATAAAATCTAACAAAACCCACAAAACCCAATATGCCTCCCCCCACCTACCACACTTGTTTCAAGCATTAAGATATGCTAAACAAAGGATATAATCATACAGCATGTGTTGGCTTTATAGGTTATTTTAGTATATATCTACTTGCTTTAGATCTTCATAGAATTATTCTCACAATAGTACACCTAATAGTTGCAAGTAAGTTGCCTTTATGGACTGTCAAGAATCTGGAATTGTGAATTAATTTGAAAGTTAAAGTCTGTGTGATGAAACTCTTACAATTAACTTTGACTTGTTTATTCCTCTTTGTCCTCCCTGTTTGATATATATAAACCACAGTGTAAACCTGTTGGATAGGGGTTTTCTCAATTAAGTTTTCATACATACCCAGTGCAGAATATCCTTATTTGTATCTATAGACACTAACATGGTAATAATACTGGTAATAGCTCTGAATGGCTTGATGTGCAGAGAGCACTAGGCCAGTTTAGCTGGGTAAGACAAAAGTAAGGATAGACAACAGGGAGTGCTTGTTGAGGTTATTTGAATTTGGGGGTGGAATTGTTGTTAGCAGTCTTTCCTTCTCCTCCCCTTCCCCCTCACCACTGAGTACTGTTTCTTTATTAAAATATGTGGTCAAACTGATACTTCCTGCAGTGTTAACAAGTGCTGGTCCTTTTACAGCTTTTGACCAAGCCCTTGAATTCCGTAAAAACAGAACTGTTCCTAGTAACTGGAAAACAGAATTGAAAGAAGACAGCTCCAGCAGTGAAGCTGAAGAAGAGGAAGAGGATGAAAAAGAAAAAGAGGATAACAGCAGTGAGGAAGAGGCAAGTGAAGTTAAAGGGCACAGATAGTTGATAAAACTTAGCAAGGCTGTAATATTTAAGTAGGCCTTTTTAACATTAGGGAACATTTAACATGTTAACATAGGCATTGTTGAGTTACCTCTCTCTTATCCTGGTCTACTGAAGAATTGCTTCACTGCAAGCTATCTTTCTGGCTACCCTGATGTAAAGAAGCAAAAGAGCTTTCAATCAAGGCATTAGCCCATGCACTCCACTTCTACATTTCTGTTCTTTTTGGGTTCTGTAAAGTAAGAAGTCCTACCTCATGCTTGGTTTTCTAATTATCTGTTATTTCCTCCCAGACTCCTGTCCAGAAAAAAAGTGACTGAGAGGCTTTTGAGTGTTTTAATTCCTCTGTCTTCTTGTGGTACTCAAAATCTCTATGTGCCCATAATTACTTGTTCTCTAATTTGTTAAGCGAGGGCCAGTAATGCAGCAGACTTCGTATCCCATTGATAGTGGAATTGTAAAGGAGAAACTGAACTGGTCTGGGTATTAAATGATGTTAGGGTCCTTTTCTCAATACATCCTCTCTGGAGATTGAGGCTCTGGAATACCAGAAGACGGTATTCCATCTTTTACTAATTAATTTCTTCAAGATTTATTGGGAGACTGCAAAGGTGTGAAGTTAGGACTTTGCCACTTCTCCATGCTGATAATTTCATTCTGCCTCTTCTTTAAACCCAGAGTAGATAATCCAGCCCTGATCAAAAGTTATAAAGCCCAGTTTGAAAGGGGCTGTGCTCTGCATAGTATTTTGAGAAGCAAGTAATTCTTCCTTGGGCTCAGTACAATTCCTGAACTTTTAGAGCAGGTTCATGTTCAACTGTGGTCATGATGAGTGTAGATAGTTGGTACTTATGCAGAGTAACACATGATCTTTATGTAGTGACTATTCCCTCTCTACTTTTAGGTGAAAAATACGGAGCCATTAGCTACAGCATTTGTAAATATTTGACCTTGTACCCTTTGTACACCCTCTCTTAAGGAGCTTGAGCTCCTCTTCGTTGCATGTGATGTTGTTTGAGGTAGTCTTCCATGCGCTAGACATGAAGATTTCATCCTGGGCCAATATTTTGATATTTACTGTGACATCTCTTATGATAATTTCTTTTCCAGGATTCAGTGATTTCAGTCACCTGTTGCACCAGAGGCTTCTAAAACAGAGACAATATGTTTTTTTCTTTCTTTTTTTTTTTTTTTTCCCCTCCTGTTTTTCTTCTCTCTCCTCAGTGGTCAGTGGTGTGTGTGCCTTCTCTCCACTCACCTTTGACCAATTTCTGCAGACTTCTCTCTTTATTCTTGTTTGTGCCTGTAACTTCCTGGTTATCAAACAGCATCTCTTCTCAAACAGAACATGTGGGCCTGCTCTTGGGACTTTGTTACTCACCTACAGGTTGTTCTAGTGCTTTTGAGGACATGAAAAATTCTCACTGGTGGCTATCAGGCCATCCATGTGGTCCTACCAACTATGAACCAGAACAAAACAATATAAAAACCCCCAAGCTCATACATATGTCACCACAGGCTTCAAATATAGATACTCCTATCTTATGTATGTAAGAGATCTGTGTATCTATAGGATTCCGTGTGAGCATATTTCTCATGTATCTGTAGAGATTCTTTCATCCTATTTAGATAGGCGTTGGCGTGAAAATCCTCTGTACTTCTCTCATTAGAAGAGGAGTTGCCTTTTTTTTTCAAATGAAAGAGACTGGAAAATGTCCTTCCTTTCCTTTACGAAATCTGATGGTAGATAAAAGAGTTGGCAAAGACCCTCTTTTCTAGAGCTGTGCGAATTTTGTGTTTCAAAAAGCATTGTTGCTATTTTACTGGATTTCATTATCCTACATAAAACGCCACTTTCTTTTACCTTTGTAACGTGGACAGATACATTAGAGACTGCAGAGTGACCTGCTACAACTCTTGTTGTCTAACTTGAAAATAAGTAAATATGACAGAGTGTGACATGCCTGCTTTCCGCCATTACTGAGGAAACCTTGTTTCTAACTTCTTGATTAAGACATTCTATATATATTCAAAGATTATTAACAGATATTATTGGTAGGGTATAATACATACTGATTCTGTAGACATTCTGAGAAAGTGTAAATGCTTTTCCGAGGCATGCAGGGTCTTAAGCTTTCCCCCTTAGCACACTCTCTCAGAAAGTTGCTGTATTCTCTATTGGGAAAATTAATGAGTATTACTCACTTGCTGTTCTGGCACCTCTGGGGATTATCAGGCACTGGATCTTATAGTGAGAAAGGAGTGTCAGTGTTTTATTCAGCCTCCTCATCACCTTTATCTCAGTTCCATATATATTTAGAAAGTATACATTCCTTCTACAAAACTTTGTTGCATTTCCTGCGGGTCTTGTTCAGTGACACCCCCCACCCCTCCCCTAAATGCCCTGTGGGACTATTGTCTTGTGGCGAGTTTTTCTCTTTTTAAGGAATATAGGTAACCCAAATAGCTGTTTGTGATCTCTTTTCCATGATCCAGCAGATGCTGGTGAAAGTCCTTTCCCAGTAACTGCTATTAAAACAAACAAAATGATGCAGTTCTGGTGTTTGATTCCACTGAAGTAATTTGTTCTTTATGTGGAATGTGAATGTTCTTAACCAAGCTTTATCAGCGCTATGTGCAGAGCTGCAGCATCACCTTCTACCTGTTGGTGAAGAATTGCTAGATACGCCTGATTTCTGGTGCCCTTGCCTTATGAGGATGATATCTAACATACTGGCTGCAGTTCTCTACCCAGCCTGTCCTTCTTGCTCATTGAAGCAGCCTGCTCTGAGCTCTGCTGATATGCTGAGTATCAGATATTTGTCACAGGATGCCCCTCGCAGAATCTTTCCTTTTTCATTGCCTTTGCAAGACTGTGAAATATTTTCATTGCATTTGTGTTGATAATTATACCTAAAGGACAACTGTTTCAGCATATTGTGAATACTGGTTCTTAATTTTTTGCCTGTTTGCTCTGCTCTGGTCTGTGCATTTAATAGAGAAGAGAAAGTATAGAATAAGGAAAAAAACCCTACTCCCTTACTATGACTATTAGTCATAGCATTTCCTGACCTTATTTTCAGCCATCCATCTCTTTATTAAATAGCTTCAGTAGATGTCTGGGGTTTGGTTTTGTTTGTGTATGTGTTTTTCCCGGTTCTGTTCAGTAATGATATTCTGTTTCTGCTGATTTCTCAACTGTCTTGGTATTAATTTAAAGGCTTTTGTCCCCTTGCTTCAGAGTAGGTGAAGCTTTAATATTTAGTACAAGGAGACTGTTGAAGACTGGAAATTATAAACATGGAATGAAAATACACTAAGGAAAAATAATTTATTTTAGGTTGCTGAATAACTAGTTATTTTTGGAAACATTACAGGTAGTATTAAAAATTAATCAACTCGTTTGACATATTGTTTTGAAGTAGCTCAGTCATCAGAATTCCTTAAGAATTTGATTATATTAATATCATATTGCTGCAGCTTGTGGCAAGTCCCATTTCCTAAGGAAATTATGAGGTATTCCATAGTGCTTTGTTTTGAAACTCCACTGTTGATTAATCTAAGTAAATCTAATAAAAAGGTTTATTAGTGCAATGAACTGAACTTCCAAAATATCCGTTGTTACTTCAGTTCTGCATTGATCCTGCTCACCACATGTTCAGCTGGTACCCCATGGCAGTAGGCATGCAGTGCCATTGCCTGTGGTTTGCCAGTACAGTGGATTAGGACTCCTAAGAAAGTGCAAGCACCGTTTTCTCTTTCCCTTCATCTCTGAAAGTGTCTAGTCTGTCCAGGAATCAAGGAGTCACTTAACTGCAGTAGAAATAGAGCTGAGGTTTCTGATACAATCTCTTGATCTTTCGTAGTGCTGTCTCCCAGACTGTCTGCATAAATGGACAAAATTGAGAATATGTCTTGATTTGTGGTATCACTTATGATACTTCGATGATCAATGAAAAATCCAGTTTCAATGTATGTTTACAGTCAATGTTTTATATATTTTGACACACCTTGTATTTTATAAAATGTACTTTCACCTGGCACAGAACTGACAGCATGTGTCTCTTTGTATAATATCCTGTTGCTGACCACAGTAAAACAAACTTAAACATCTGAACCTAAATTATCACTGCAGTACATTCCTTAATGATGGACTGTAACTCAAAATGGTGATAATTTTCTTGTGTGCATTGCTTTAAACAGGAGGAAATAGAGCCATTTCCTGAAGAACGAGAGAACTTTCTTCAGCAATTGTACAAGTTCATGGAAGACAGAGGTAGGCATTTTAGTGAGCAGTACTTTAAAAATTGAATCTGTAAACTAGTAGTGCTTTGCGGTACAGTTTTGGAAAGAGGGAGACTGTATTCATCACTTCTGACTTTCCCAGGATTTAGAAGATGAGTCTGTCAATCACAGAGTCTGTCTGTGATTGATTCATCTCCTAAAATACAGTCCCTTATTTTTGCTTTCAGAAAAACATGGATGAGAATATTAGATTTTGCATATCCTATTATATTTTGCACATCCCATTATATTTTCTACTGTGTACTTATAGTGTGTATAATCAAACGTTTAATCTCCTCAATCGTATTAGTTTATATGCTCAGTTTAATAAATTTAAAATACTTAAATAAAATTTAATGACACACCCCCACACACTTTTCAGATCATGGGAAAAAAGCATTTACTTTGTACTAATTTTCTTGTGGGAATCCTGATCACTTAAATGCGTGAACATCATCTGTAAAGTAGATTGAGGTGCTTTTAAAAGTCAGTGCCATTTGCTATATTAAATCTTTATCAGGCATTTATATACTGTGAGAAAAGTATAGAGTCTGTTGGCAGGGGTGAGGGTGTTTGTATTTAAATTACTGTTATAACTAGATAAAGAAGCGTCTTTTTTTAATGCCATATGAAGATGAGTTGAGGAACAGTTCACAAAAGATGATAAAGTGCTGGCTACTGCTGGTACAGTAGCATTGGGAGTTTCAGGTCTTTGAAGCATTGTCGAATTGTTCCCAGGGAGTGTTGGGCTTTTTTTTATTTGTTGGTTTGAGGGTGTTTTGGTTTTGTTTGGTTTTGTTGTTGGTTGGTTGGTTAGTTTTTGTTTGTTTGGGTGGGGTTTTTTATTTGCTTGTGTTTGGTTTTGTTCGTTTGTTTTTTGGAGTTTCTTTGTTACTGCAGTGAAAGGACTATGCTGGTATTTTTAGATGTAAATGTTTCAGTGGGTGAAATAAAAATAATAGAGGTAGCAAGAAAAGTTGCATCATTTCTGCATGTTCGGTAACGTATGGAAGAATGCATATATGTATTAAGTAATGTAACCCATTTTCTCTGTAGTTCAGTAATTAAAACTCTTTGAGTTTTAGTTTCATGAAGAGAGAGTACCAGATACATGAGGTGGGGTTTGCAATACTCTATTTAGTAGTGTAGTAGTGCGTGTGATGTGGATTTCAAGTTATTCTGAAAAAAAATACTTCAAAACACCATAATAACTGTCTTTGTTTCCAGGGACTCCTATTAACAAGCGACCTGTATTAGGATATAGAAATTTGAATCTCTTCAAATTATTCAGACTTGTACACAAGCTTGGAGGATTTGATAATGTGAGTATTAGTATGATGAGTATTTCAGAGCCATAAAATCTGAGCATGCTGTTTATTATTGTGAAGTAATTAATTGTTTATTATTCTGGAAAGTAGTGATAGAGAAGAAGACACGAGCTCCTCTTACACAGGAGCTTGAGTTGTATGAAAGTTGAATACCATGTCTGTGTAAGACACTCTTTAGCTGTATAAAAACCATACTTGAACTAGAAACTAGTTGTATTCTAAATAAATTACACATCTGCTCAGCATTTTTAATTATTGCTGCATAAAATCAGCCAGCATGTGTGTTGTTGTGATACCTTTATCTGACAAATAGTTCCTGAAATGTTACCTCAAAGTGAAAGGAGTCACTGCTCAATAAAATCTCAAAGACAAATAATTTAGTTTAGTCTGTTGTGAGGCCTTTCTATTTATTCTGGGCAGTATATAGAAGAATGTTCTGGTTGGGATTGGTGGGATTGGTCTCAGAGGAGTGATTGAAACATATGGAATTCATGGCCAAGCAGATTCTGTTAGTGTTTTGAACTGCCTCCCATAAATTTAGCCTGTCAGTTGAGGAGGTACGTTTGTGCAGTGACACCTTTCTGATATACAAGAGAGGATGTAGTACTTGGGTATTGCAGTACATCTGCCCTACCTTCACAGATGGCTACAAATGAGCATATCACACTGTCATGGAACTTTGTCACCAAAGGATATATTAAGGATGTAATGAAAGACTGGTAGCCACTGTTTCTGGTGCAGTACTGCCAGGGATAAGCATTGTTAACGCTCTGAATGATTTTTTTTTTTCTTTCCAATTTAATTAAACTTCTATCCCTGATTGTTAAGAATTACTTTAAATATAAAACAAAAATGATGTACTGATTTTCCCGATCTTTATATTTTCTTTGTTTTATTGCCACCTGGAGAGGAAAGCCTGCTGTGGCTTATTGCAATGCTAAATTGCTTGAAGTAATTACGTTAGACTACAGCTTGCATTACAGTGAAATACTCTGTGTGTGATAAATAGTAATTTTATAGATCGAAGGAAATTACTTATGTTTATTTTCCAAAGTTATAAACTTTGTTGACTTAGTCTTGTGTCAGTGAGTTAATTCAAAAACGATTACTTCATTTTCTTTAACAGATTGAAAGTGGAGCAGTGTGGAAGCAAGTTTATCAAGATCTTGGAATCCCTGTATTGAATTCAGCTGCGGGATATAATGTTAAATGTGCATACAGAAAGTAAGTAATAAAACTATGACATTTGTGCTAAAAACAGCACTAGAATGAACTGAAGTGATCCTGTGCTAGTGGTAATATACATAAAGTCCATAACTTTTTTGGTTATAATACAGTTTTTTAGATGTTGAACATATAGTTCATGTTTAGCTTTTCTAGGTAGCATGTTCCTTCTTGAATAAAACTTGCTTATCACAGGCAATTTTTTTTTTCTTTTAGGTATCTCTATGGTTTTGAAGAGTATTGTACATCAGCTAACATTGAGTTTCAAATGGCACTGCCAGAGAAAGTGACAAACAAACCTTGTAAAGACTGTGAAAAAGAAAAAGAGTTGAAGATGCGTGAAGAACCAGAGCAGGATGCAAAAGATACAAAAGTGGACAAGGATGAGCGCAAGCAGGAGGAAGTAGCAGTAGTACAACAAGAAGAAAAAAAGTTAGCTGAGAATGATAATGAAAGTAAAGAAACCGATAAGCCCTCTGTTCTGGTAATATATTCTTAAGTTCATGTTATGTCCTGCTTATAAAGTCAGCTCTAACATTCCACTTGTTTTGTGGATCTCCCAGTTTAAATGGAGACTAATTAGTGTGCGGCTTTATCTTTATCTGGGTAGTGCATGCTCACAACTAAACTACAGTGCTGATACTTTTATTGTGCATTTAGCTATGCTTTTAAGCCCTCATAAATTTTTATTTTAACTCAGTGTTCCAGTGAAACCAGTGAAGCTGTACAAAGACCTGGGCCATACGATGTACGCATGGTCTAATGTACTTCACTGGTCCAGAGAGACAAATGTTTATAGCTTTTCAAAATCTGTGGCTTTAGCAAAGGAAGTTCAGGGCAATAAGCTGATGTGCTGCACTGTACAGCCCTAGCAGTTGCTGTGGAACCAGTGTAGCTCCCAGAGTCAGTGTGCAACACAATTACAATGCTTCTGCATAGAAGTGGCAGCCAGCTGTATGCTGGTATTCTCTGGGGTGAATGCCAGATGGACCAGTACTGATATCTCTGCAGCCCAAGTGAAAACATACTTTTCTGGAGTGTTTCTCTTGGGGATTGCTTTACTGTCCAGGTCTGAGAGCTGCATGCCTGTATCATTGTGACAAAGCGAGCTAGGAGACTGGCTGCAACATTGAAGTTTGTTAGGTTTAGCTTATGATTTTAAGAAGGAAAAACAGCAGAGGTGCTGTAATTTTAGGCCAAGTCCCAGGCTCTAGGGGTTTTTTTGCTCTTACAACTTCAGTGTGTTTTGTCTGCCTTTTCTTAAATCCTTTGTTTTCAACTTATGAGTTAACTAAAGGTTTTATTATCCTAGGGAAACAAAAAAAATTTGCCAGATTCTGTGTATACTCAGCCTGATCAAGAAAAGGACTTAAATGTAATCAAAACTGAAGATGAAACCAAACTGGATGATAAAGAGGAGGAGAAGATTAAAGACATTGAAAATCCCACAGTAAATGCAGATGCTGAAGAAAAAGAAAAATCAGGGTAAGTTACACTGTTTCTAATCTGATACGACGTCTGATATGTATTCATTAAGTTTTACTCTTGTAATCTGAACTTCAAATCAGACATGCTGTTGTTATTTACACTTGTGTCTTCCAGAGTGTTTGTAACTTTATCGTGGTTAAACCCACTGAAGTTCATGGATCTATTTTTTTTTTTTTTTAAAAAAAGGCAGCTTAAGTTTTACAGAGTCCAGGCCTAAATATTTATAAGCTGAGTGAGAAAAGAGCATATAAAGCTTAGGTGACTGTGATTTAAGACAAAAATATTGCAGTCGTTGCCAGTAGTATTTTTCTACTTAATTTTTGTTCAAGTATAACACAAACTTGTGGTTTCCGTCTTTTGCCGTTGGACAGTGATGAGTAAGATGGGAGAAGATGAAAGTACGTTGCATTACTCAGCTGCTTTGCCACTGAGTAGGTGTGATACTGGCTGGAGTCTCTTTTGTGAAGTCCTTCACACAGGTGTTTTGACAGTAGGAGATTGAAATAATAGGGATGCTCAGAGCCATCATGTCAATGAATGTGTGCAGGCGATCTCTCATTTCCTTTATGGAATAGCATAAAGGTTTTATTGTTTCAGTTCAGGGAAACTCCACAAGTGATTTTCAGCAGCCACACACACACATACACACACACAAAACCCCCTGAATATAGTCCTCCTTAATCCTCAGTGTGTTAACAATTTATTTTCTTGCAATTAGAGCCCTCGTACAGTATGATTTCAAGTGTTAAGAACACAAAAACTGCCCTTAGAGGTCAGATCAAAGATCTCTTTTAATAGGATATTTGTCTTCAAGAAAAAACAGTAACAGATGCTTAAGGGAAAAGCTGTTACAAGAGGGAAAGCATATAATGACACCTCCTTATACTTTCACAGCAGTCTGTGTTTCTGGGATGTGTTGGTTTTTGTTGATGTTTTTTTGTAGTTAATACCAGATGTTGCCTGACCACTAATTCCCTTATTCCTTCCAGCAATTTGCTGTTCAGTAGATCAGCTGTCTTAATCTTCTGCCTTAATATCATTAACTCTTAATGCTTTTTCTGGACCATTAAAAGTTGTGGCAGAATGTCATAGTTCAGTATATTGATTTCTGATTGATTGGTAATAGTTCTTTTTTATTTTATTAAGGGTTTCATAACGGATTCCTGAACGATCCTTTTGTAAAATACTTTTCCTAAATAATTTCAGTAACTCAGAAATGCAGAATACAGAAAAATCAAGTTTTCCTGAACTCAGTTACAGAGCCTTTTCTCTATGGGTGTGATTTCATTTGTGCTATGTAAATTTTTCTTTTTCAAAGACTGATTGCTGAACCTTGTTGTGTTTGCTGTTTTTAAGGTGAACTTGGTAAATTGGTACTGTATCAGCTTTGCGAGCTTTTCATCATTATTAAAGACTGATTTTACAGTGCTGCTTTCAAAATATTGAGCTAAATAGATGGAAAACTTTGAATAGCAGTTTTTAAAGTTTACTAAATTGTGTGTTTGTATATGTGTATGTCTGTCACATTAATTTATGATTATTTATATACTTGGAAAGTCCAGTGGCTTAATCCTTACCATGCTGCTGTAGTCAATGGTATATAAAAGTTTAGACGCTGCATTTACTTTTCACTACTCCTTTATTTTTTTGGTGGGTTTTTTTGTTTGGGTTTTTTTTGGTGTGGTTTTTTTTTTCTTTTTAGTTCAGTGGGGGTTTTTATCCCAATTCATGTCAAATTGCCTTATTTATGACATAAAAAAATGTTACAAGTTTTTCTAGTTTTTTATTTATGAAAATAATGAAAATGTATAGGAAACACTATTTCCTCTTAATTTTTCCTAATTCACCTGATGGTAATTTGAATTCTTTTCCCTCTGCTCCACTTTACTCATCCAGTGAAAAACTCTTTTTATTATTTTGCTATTATGAAACATGAAAGATTGTGACGAGTTGGTTAGAATAGAAAGCGTAACTTGAAAAAGAGGTGTAGGTGCTGATGTGGTCATTGCTGGGAGGTATGTTATGTCTCAAGGAATAATATAAATTACAAAACTGGAACATTTATAGGAGTTAATTGTAAGTATTTTTTAAGCAGCAGTACTGCAAAAGCGCTGTTAGCATGATTAGTCTTCCCTTCTTCCCTCAGAGATTGATAGGAAGTACAAAATGCACTTGTATCAGCTTTAAAGAGCTTTTACAATTGTCACTGTCATCCTAAGATGCTAAACAATGTTTTTAGCATTTATACCATGATGTTATAAAGGAATTTTGTGGGGCATTGTATTAGACACTGTGCTCTCCTGTACCCAGCTTTATGTATTAGAAGTGACAAAAGTTTTACAGAGGGGGAAATGCTGTGGTTGGAGTTCTTTGTTGAAGTTAAATGAAAAATGAAAATAGGTATTTTTGTAGATAGAAAACTAGTAACACACACCAATACCCAAAATGTAATCAAAATAGATCAATGTGGACTGAAATTTTGTTGGTGTATTTAATGTTCCTGGAACTTTTTTAGTTATGGACCATCTGTCTTTCACAGTCCTTACCAACCAAGCAAATGAAATCTAATGTTGTGTAAGGTAAACCTGTACAGTTTGCTGTTTGCGCTTATGTCTGTAGTACCTTGGACAGCCTCACATAGTTTATTTGTCCATAGACCCAAGAAACCACGAAGAAAGAAAAACTTCTGGGTTTCTTCTTGATGACTTTCTTTTGGGAGGACTGGATGTAATTCTCAGCTTCCAGATCTCAGGAAATACTACTGGAAGCTGGGGTTGTTCATAGGTTTTGTTTATCTGTGCAATCCCATGTATCTCAAGCCTTTGAGATTGCTACCAGTTGAAAATTATGGTCCCTTCTGCACAGACTTTGCAGTATGATGAAGAGGAGGAAAGGCTGAACTTCCTCTTCCTTTCTCCCCTGGAGTGCCTGTTTCTGGCCTGCTTGTGTATCTGTGAACATTGAGAATAGAGATTCAAAGGCATCTTGCCCTTTATTCTATACATGCGTTTCTTGTTTGCATTTTGTTTTGGTTTTTTTCTGTGGCTAGTGTAAGATACCTGTGCTAGATACAGATTGTGCATCTTCTAGTCATTAAAAAAAATTTTAAAAAGGCCAGTAATGTGTTACTTTTCATGCGTCTTTGTAAAGCCATCTTTTTGCGTAACATACAAAGAAGGACTCGTACTTGGCCAATGAATAAGCACAAAAGTTAAAAATCCTCCATCTTTATTCAGAACTTCTGAAGTTCCTGCTAACTTCATGTTGTGGAAGCAAAGGTCTTCAAATGTGACATTGCATAGGTGGTGCACTTTTTCCTTTGTAGCATCTAATATTAATTGTTAACTATTTGAACACTTGACTCCGAGTCAACAAATTGAGAACTGAGAGGTTTTTCTACACTATAAACAATGTAGTGTGTTTGAATGTGTTCCAAAGAGATTGAATCCAGGAGCCTAGTGGAGTTTTTAGAAGGTGTGGCTTTTTTAGTACAAGCTTATAAAATAAAAGCTAGGTCTTTAAAAATTTCACAGTGGGTACATTATGGGAACTGAAGTGCAGATTAATTGCTATCTAACCAATATTAGTAAGAAATTTTTTTTCCCAGATGATTAATTCAGCTCCAAGTTTGTATTTGTTGGATTTGGGTTTGGAGTTTTTTATTGAAATTTTGTTTGGTTTGCTTTGTGTTTTGTTTTGTTTTTAACACTCTCTCAAGCACCTGGGACAGACCACTGTCAAGAACTTTATACTGAACTGGAAGATTAAATGCTGACAATCTGGGTAATTTTTTGCTTTCAAACAAAAATTTGCATCAGACTTACATGTTGTCAGACTTAGTACTTGGATTTTTGAGGTGACCAGATAAAATTCTTTGACGTAATCTCAATTACAGTACATAAAGATTGCAAGAAGCTTTCTTGTGTTTTCCTTCTTTTGGCTGAGGTGCTGCTTTAACCCTAACACCAGAAGGGGCTGCCATCTCTGGATGGCTCTGGATGCTCTTTCTCACCGGACTGTCATTTTCAATACTTACAAATGGTCCTTCCTTGGTCTTAGGAAACTCTATGAATTCATTTATTTTTTCCTGTAAACTGTCTGCTTTTTTATTTCCTCCAAGGAATGCATGAACAAACATTCTTTAGAAACCTAAACACTTCTGGTTGTCTCATACTAATGGTTTAAGTCTTCATGGTGTGGTTTTATGGGAGATGGTGAAAAGGATAAATTTCTTTGGCCTAAAGTCTTGAATAGAGTTCAACTATTCATTCACATGCAAGGCAAAAATCTTAATCTTAGAGCTGTTTATATGCATCTTTACATACACTAATAACATTTCCCCTCCTATAAACAGTAGGAGGGAGCTAGGAGTAATAAAAGCAGTAATTGAGAACTAAGTAAAGATGAGCATTGTTTCACGTGAAGGATTTTACTAAGGTTTATTGCCCTTGTGGGGTAAGGGGACTACGTGCTGTGCCTATGCTGGTGATGGCTTCTGTTTGTACAAGAGTTAAATTTTCTGGAAATACTTACTGAGGATTTTCTGAAAGCAATTTACAACAGGATTATGTAATAGTCAGAAGCTCCATTTCACATATGGGAGATAACAGATTGTTCGAGGCAATGTTTTCTTCAGTTCCTTGTCTGTTTAAATGACATATCAGAGCTTTATGGTGGTGAATCTGAAACAGCAGCAAAAAGGTTAAAATGTTTCGGAGTGAAGGAGATTTCATACAGAAGGCATATCTTACAGCTTCTGGATTAGTTGGGAACTATTTATTGAGAGAGTTCTAGTCTGATTTAGGTTCATGTGGAACTGGGAGAAGCGAGAGCAACGTTCATTGCGTGTGTGGTGTGAACATCTGCCCAGAGTTTTAGATTATTGGTGTGTATGCAAAAAAAAAATGTTTATAAGAACCATACTTAGTTTCATTTATAGGAACATATTTCTATGCTCTTACATGTGATGTGTGTTCTATTTATGTATTTCAGCTGTCTTTGTATTAGGAAGGAAGTTCTTGGATAGTCATATTTTCAGAAACAGTCTAATTGTTTTCTTTTTCTTAATATAGAATACACTCTGATAACAAACATATGTAGTGATTGCTTTTGATGCAGAAATAAGCTGCAGATTACACAGTACTAAAGTGTAGAGTGGCTTAAGGTCACTGTGAAGGCTATTTATTAACCATGGTAGCTGTCACTGAGACTTATGTGAATGGACGAGTCCGTAAACATTGGTCAAATACTAGATGTTTCCAAGCTGAATGTGAACCAGAGCTGTAAAAATAGAAAGGGCTGTACTCTTCAGTCAGACTTTGGAAAGATCCGTTATCCTTTTGAGGAATGTTTCAAAATACTCAGCTGAGTGATAAGAAGCAATAACATGAGGTCCTTTCATCTGTCTTCTTCACAGCAGCAGAGGAATACGCTGGTTACCAAGTACATGCTTGCATGGCTGAAGTGTACTGTACTACACTCAGACGTGATTCAAATCAAGTTAGTGCCTCTCCCCTTGCCTCAAGATCGGGGACCATAACTGCACTTATTCGATTTTTCTTGGAGCTTTTATTTTAAGACTTCCCTTGTAGCTTCAGAGGTGGTGTGGTTTAACCCAGCTGGCAACTACATACCATGCAACCATTCCCCCCTCATCCCAATGCATTCAAAACAGAGCAGTGTACTGGCTACTAAGGAAAAATGAACTCTATCCCAGCCAAAACCAGGACAAGAGGGAAGACAAATACTGATGAATTTTTGGGTGTTTTGATACTTTCTGTAATTAAAGATGAGATTCTACTGTCATGGCATAAGACAGGTCTTAATGACCTCTTTGCTTTAAATTAGGGTCACCTTAATCCATCCAGGATCGAGAATGTCAGAGTATGGAAGAGACTGAACATCTTTCAGCTCTGTATTATGTGAAGTAGAGGTCAAGTTATGCTCTAGGATGAGAAAAAGGAAAAAAAATAAGAGGGAAACAAAAATAGAAGCTAATTGCTAAACTTGAAGTGTCAATTACACTAGAGTTTATTTCTGCTGGTGGTTCAATTAACTGTAATGACTTAATTGAACCAATAATTGAAATAATCTTGCTTCCTCAAGTTTTAGAATAACCCCTGAAAAAAAATAATATTGCATATGCTGTCTCACCTGCTGTGTGTGCCAGTTTGGTGTTCCAAGGAAAGTGTATTGGAGTAGGGTTAGGTTTGCTGCAAGACGGGGATCCTGGGAGGCAGATGTAACTTTCCAAATCACACCCTGCCTCATGGATTTCACCCAGGCTTTGTGACAGCTCTGTGTTTAGTGCCAGAGATAGTGGGTTGAAAGAAATTTGCGTGATACTGCAGTTCCTTTAGTGGTGTAATAGCATGCACTGTTTCATCTATTAACAGCATCTGTTTGTTGATACACTTAATTGTGGGATTGTTGGTGCTAAATCTTTATATTGATTGAGAATTACCTGCCGTCTGTGCGGTTTTAGCATTTTAGTGATTTCACAATGTCCTTTGGAGCAAATGAGAAGCAATGCTGGTATGATCTAAACATTTTAAGAGTTTTACTTTATTAACAAGTAGTTTTGCATTTTAATTCATTCATTTCCTACTTCTGAAGATTTATGTTCCCAGTCTTTGTGAGGTGGAGTGGGGATATTGTTTTTAGTTTGTGGTTGTAATTTGAAATGCTTTTGAGTCGTGATAAGCTTTCTGACGATACTTTGGATTCTGGAACATAGTTACACTTGTATTACTGTGTCTCCTGTAGAGTGTGCATGCACATGTGCTGCCTCCTTGTTTCATCAGCTGCTGCTTAGGTTATTAAAATTTTTGCAGCTTTGTGGTATTGCTTGGTGCTGGTTGTAAGTTGACAATTATTGTTTGCTGCCAAGAGGCTTGTTGTTTTGGTTTTGTTGCTTGATTTTTTTAAATTATTATTATTATCGTTTGGTTTTTTGTTTGTTTGTTGGGGGGGGGGGGTTCCCTTTTTCCCCATGCCCTACCTGGGGTTTTGACTAAAGAGCATTACAGGAAATCCAGTGTTCTCATGGACTAATGGAGTTCTTACTGTGCATGCTGGATGGCTACAATCACAATTTTCTCTTACAAACCTCTGTTTCATGGCAGTCATGGCTTCTCCTTCATCTGCACTGGCAGGTTTGAGCTATTTATGGCTTTCTAAGATAATCTTTTCTTCCCTGCAGCCATTGGTATATGTTCTCGGGTTTTGTGTTGGGGGCTTTTTTTGTTGTTGTTTTTTGGGTTGGTTGTTTTTTTGTTTCAGGAGCTATATGAGTGCATCAGTTTTTTCTGCTCCTAAATCATGAATGTTCTTTGCTTTTGTTTGGTTTCTTAAAATCTCCAGGTTATGATAGCTAACCAAGTCATTCCTCAGAACACTTTTTAATTGCAGCCATCTCTGCTTCCATTTTGCTTTTGCTTCCTGATACGCCCTCCACCTCTGTACAGCCTGCTGTTCGCATCTATTTGACCATCCAAGTTATTCAGTGTCACAATGAGGCTTCCATCTCTTCCAGATGGTACCAATTTCTGGTATTGTCATGGAGTCTTTGTAGGATATCTTTTGGGACACCAAGAAACCTACAGGGTCATTAAGATGAGAGAGACTCCAAATTTGTCCAGCTTCTGAAGAGCCATTGGCACCATAATTGCCAGTGTTTGGAAATTCCTGACTCTTTCTCATAGGCATGCTTTTCTTTGCAGACATCATTCAAGGATTGTGCCCCTAGTTCTTGGAGAAAAAAGAATTGGCAAATTTGGTTCATCGTAGTTTGGAAAGGTCTGCGTAGTAAGGGGAAATCACAAGCACATCTTGTTCTCGGAGCAGTGGTGTCTTTGCTCCTAATGCTAAGTTTTTTAGCTTCTGTATGATAATACCTTTTAAGCTGAAGTTAGGAGTTTTGATTTAGTGCAGCAGAGAGTATAATTTAAAAGCATTTAAATTACTGCTTGGTGGTGTCTGTTGTTAACTGTGGAATTCTATTCAGGAATTTTTCGTCTGAGTCTTTGGGCACTTTTATTCATGATTTCTTTGGGAAGTAAATTTTGCCATATGATGTGTAGTGAAGGTCAAGTGAGCTTTCAAAGCTCATTTATTTATGTTGTATTTTTAACTCAGGTGATTTTAACTTCACCAGCAAAGTAGTTCACTGCAAGTATATAATAAATTAAAAGTCTTGACCTTCCAGAATTAAACCATATAGTCCATGCCATGTATACCTTGACAGATATCTTTTTCTGTGACCTGGTGTAATTAATACACCAACAAAGGGATTTTTTAGCGTTTCTCATTGTGTATGCACATGTATGTATATATTATATATTTATGTGTGTCTGTGCATATATATATATGTGACAACATTCTGAAGTAATTTTATTAAATCAGTGTGGTTACACTACAATTAAATTTAGCATATTGTTCTGACTCCTCTTTTGCCAGCTAATTACTGCAGTTTTACTTCCACAAAGAAGCATTTGAATAACTATAATGTCATTGATCCTTTTGCAGAGTGAAAGGAGCTTGGTTTTTCTGAGTATTTTCTACTGAAGATGTTACAGAAAGGTTTAGATTATTAATACAGACTTCTGTGTTTGTGAGGTTAACTTCAGTATTGGCGTGAATCAGACTTGGAGCAACTTACCTTTTCTTACCCAGACTGTAATACATCCAGACATACCTGTTGCATGTATCAGGTTTTTGAATTATTAGCAGGCCAGAGTTACTGTGAATCTAGTCAGAAGCTAAATCTGTTCTGTGTTGCACAGTGTGGGATTAGAATGATATTAGGGCCAATAATATTAATTTATATAGTTGTTTGAGATTAAAAAGATATTTTCCCCATCAACTTTTATAATTCAGTCTGCCTCTTTAAGCTGATTGCAGGTAATTTTCAGATCACTAGCCCATAGCTACCACAGACTGAGACTAGCAAGATTTGTGGGTTCTTACTGCTTCTGAAAATTAGTCCAAATATCTAAAAATGGATTCAAAATTAGCTTACTTCTGAAAACAGTGAACACCTGCTTGTGTATTTATATAATAATTAAGTGCAAGTTTGACATATTTAGAAGACCTTCAACATGATTGGCAAGGAGTGACAAGGTTACAAATTAGCACAGCTTTCTTAATTTGCTAATAAACTCACGTTAGATGTTGGGGTTTTTTTGCCTAAAATCTGGTTTTGGTTGCAATCATTTCAAGATGTTGAGATTGAGTTTATTTATTGTAACAAAGCAAGGGATTTTTTGAGGAGCAAGTTTCAAGAAGCATTAGTGAAAAACCTGTAGGTTGAAAAATGGAATTTAGGAAACTTTATGTTGAAATGGATAAGTTTTCACTGGAAAAATTACATTTAAACAAAGAGACTGCATGAAAGAATCATATAAAGATGAGTTTGAACAACTCCTACTCATACAGATTTTGATGGATTTTTTTTTTTTTCTTTGAGTCATTTTTGCACCTTACAGTCACTGGATTTTGTATGTGTTGCTATATCCTATTTTGCTGATATTACTCAGCTGTAGTACAGTTTCACATATTTGGAGCCTCCTGTTTCCCACTCTAATGCATCCACAATATTTATCAATATATGTGGTTTGGAACTGAAAAGCTTATGAAGTATCTCATATTAACTCTACAATTTTTTAAACCTTTCAAGAGATGACACGAATAAGGAAGAAGATGAAGATGAAGAAGAAGCAGAGGAGGAGGAAGAGGAGGAGGAGGAGGAGGAAGAAGACAACAATAACAATGAGGAAGAAGAGTTTGAATGCTATCCACCAGGCATGAAAGTCCAAGTGCGGTATGGAAGAGGGAAAAATCAAAAAATGTATGAAGCTAGTATTAAAGATTCTGACATCGAAGGTGGAGAAGTCCTTTACTTGGTGCACTACTGTGGATGGAACGTGAGGTAACTTGAGTTTTAGTTAGTGATTACTTCTTGAATTACTTCTCAAATACACTTATGAATTTTAAAACCTAAGTTAATAGACATCTGGAGTCCTAAACTTTTAGTATTGGTGTTCTATGAAGGTCATTGTACTGTATGAAACTATTAGATTTTTAGAACTATACAAATGCAGCATTTTAGTTACTTGGAAAATCATCTTAAAATTACTTGTTCAAAGAAAGCTTCATTTGTTCCCCATCTTTCTTTTAGCTCTCTCCATACAAGTGACAGTTCACTCTTTCACAGAATCCTCCTCTGGCTTTCTTAAGCCAATTTTATCTCATACAATATTTGAATAGTGTACTCAGCTGAGGCTGTATACTCTTGTCAGTGAAGCACAGAGTACACTATCAGTATGGTATTTAACAGGAGAATGACAAGATTCTTAGGGCAAATAAGTGTGCAGCAAATAGTTGCATTTCATCAGATCCAGTTTCCACCCTCCCCACGCTTCTTCCCTCTGAGGCTGCCTTAAGCTTCCAAACAAGTCTCTTCTTAGCCTAGTGGCATCTTACACTTTTTTTTAATACAAGCAGGAGTATATGCCTTTTTATTAATAGAAATAAGTTGAGGTATTCTTATATTTTTCCCATTTCAGACCTTTTTTTGCCATTTGAAACCTAAAGCAAGTTTGAAAACAGTTGAGAAAACCAACGTTTTTGAGCCCCTTATAAGCCTATCTGCTTCTTTAGTCATTTTCAGTGTATCCGCTCATTGTCTTTAGCTGTTATCTTTTTAACTTTATTACTGTCTTCATAGATCTGTTAAAAAAAAACAAACCCCACAAGTCTGAGACAAATCAACTGGACTTTTTCTTTACTTATTTTTCCTTTTCTGAAAAAACTGAGGTTCTTGTGACCTTCATCTGTCATCTGGACATCCTGCCTCTGATCAAGAGGGCAGGACAAATGTCACTTACTCAGTTCTAGCAAGATCTGCTGTCAAAGGTAACAGAGAAGTGTGATGCTTCTCTTCCTCCCTTGAATTCACCCCTTTGCATCTAGGCCTGGTGATTTCCAGGAGCACCTAAACCACTACTGAGGAGGAAAGTCTCACTGTTGCCAGTTTTGATACTGATCATTTATAGAATATTGGTCTGCATCTACATTGATCTACAGGAATAGGATCTTTGACATAAAATGTCGTCAGGCAACATTTGTAAGCATAGTGGGCTGTGGAGTCAAGACATGAGGGGAGATGCAGCCTGCTCAAGATGGGGTCTGACTGGGTTTCGGCCCTTATTGGGGAGGACTGCCTTGGGAGTGCAAGTTGCTGAAACTTTCATTCTACTCGCTGAGGATTACTGTGTGTACCATTCCAAGAGATTTCTTGCTTTTAAACTCTTGTTTTGGAATTCGCATGTAAACATAGAAGTTATTTTTCTTCTTGAACTGTTTTTCTTTTTGAGCAAATGTCATTATACGTGCTATGAGGTGAGATGATCAGATTTTTATTTGAGCAATGCTACTTCAAATCTGAAGAAATGAGAAGTCAAAATTGAGCCTTCTTCACCTTGGAGATTCCAGCACTCCGGTTCTCAAAGGAGAAATCAAGATTCAGATTTTTTTAATTCTGCATTTTAAACAAATACACATATTGGTATCAGGGGCGTTATTTCTGTGACTAGGATATGTTTGATAAGAAAAGCATTTTTAGTAAACTTGCACTCATTTAAGAATTAAGGAACGTTGTTTGGTCTTTCTGACAGCAGGACTTGCATTTGTATTTTTACGTGGTGTTTTAAAAGAGCCCTCTGAAAGACTTTGGGGGAGCAGAACTCTTCACTGAAAAATATATCAGTGATTGAGATTTAGCTATGGGACTGTGTGTGGACTCCGCTAAATATGGCTAATTGTTTTTTAATTCAAGTAAAATTACATACATTTTTGGATTTGACAGAAAGAGTGGGTAAGCCTGAGCTTAAGGCAGCATCTAAACACTTCAATATTTTAGTATTGTGAAGACTAGTCTCACACAATGTAATAGCTTGATTTAGCTTTTAGTCAGTCCCAATGTGGAAAAATAACTGCCTTGCTTGTATAGGAAGGAATTCCTTCCTCTCCTTAATCATTGTAGCTTACTTAGCAAGGACAAGTACTGTATGGACAAGTACAGGGATGTACCAAACTAGGATTTTCTAATCATCCAGGGCTTTTTTAATTCTGTCATTCTCCTACCCCTGAAAGTTGACTTTCCTGTTTCCCCTTTTGGTCAGTATGCCATTTAATGACCCGTTCTTTAAACCCTACATGTTTGAGCAAAAATCCTAAATAACTACTAATGTTTCTTATCACAAGTTAATTTCAATATCCGTCTGATATTCAGAATAACTGTGCGTGGGGGGGGCGGGGGAGAGCGTTCACATGCCTTGGGGTACTTGGAATGGAATTTGGTAAACTTGATATTCATCTCTGTTAGTTTTTGGGGTTTTTTAATGCTCTGAAACCAGAGACAACAACAACTGTGGAACTTCTGGTTTGTTTTTTTTAAGATTCAGTAGGAAGTACAGAAACTGTACAGCTTTACACTAAAGGATCTTGATGTTAGCTCCTGAGATTCAGGTGATAAGTGTCTCTGATAAGTGTAAAGAATGACAGTATTCAGTGGAGCCTGACTTGTAGTGAAAAGCAACGGTAAAAATCTCTACCCTGAGAGACCTGCTTATGTTACCGTGTGTTAACCGGAAAAAGCAGAGAAATACAGAGAAACTGTATTTCTTCTAACAGGCCAGTAATGTTTTGAATTACATATGCTCTGTGTGGAACTAAAACTTCTTTGGGGCCTACAGTGCCAGTTCCTTCTGTCGTAATTTTAATCTTCAGCTGCCAGTGCAAAGAAGAGTTCATTTTATAAGTGCTTGAGGTGAATTTCTTCTGCAGCGTGTTCCCGGTCATTAGAGGGTGCATATTTAAAAAGCATTTAGATTGTTTAAAAACTGTGTGTCATTACAGTACAACATCATAAGGCTTGTTATTCTTGAATGTTTCATGTGTTTAAAGCTAAGACTTACTGTTTTCAACATTCCTTTCTTTCCTTAGAAATCTGCATGTGAAAGTGCTAATTTCTGTCTCAGTTTGCTGAACTGCTACTTCATATATAAATTTTATACTTAACTGTCAACCACTGAAATTAAATGTGTAGAGAAATTTCTGGTTCCGGAGAATAATGTATGTCATGGAGGAGGCAGGGGGAGAATTATTTAAAAAAAAATAGTGAAATTAAACAAACTAGAATCCTTAACTAAATTGATTAAATATTCCAGTATTTGGATATCAGACTAACTCTCCTCCGTTCTTTGATCACAGCCAAATTAAGTACTTGGTTCTTCCTTGTTAGCAGCTACAGAGAGTTTACTGGAACTTTTCAGTGAATTTGCCAAGGCTTGCTAGTTCCTTGAGGTCATTTGTCCTCCTGAGAAAGTGGTACCTTTGCTAATATACATCTACTCTGGAAAAGTATGCTTTTTTCCTTGTTTCCCCTCTAGTACTTCTGTGGAGGATTGACTGTGCAATCTCTGAGAGTATACTGTGATGTATTTTAGCTTACAAGTAGTACATATGGATGTAATAGAATCAGTACATACTCTGATGGAAAGGGCCAATTATTTTTTCTGCTATATAGCTATTCATTTCATTTTAGCTTTTTTTCTTCCTTCCTGTTTGAACTCTGCTTTCCAGCAGCCATTCGTTTTAACCAGTAGGGCAGAAAAGCTTCTCTCCTTACTGGCTCTTCTTTGTCTTCATTTTGGTAAGGCAAAGGGGATGTTCCTTATGCAGGCATTTCAGGTTTTCATATGAAACGTGATTAAAAAAAAATAAGTAAATAATAATTTCATGTTAAATCTTTCTTCTTGGTTCTCAAACAAATCTCTGCAAACTCTTTAAGAGCAGCTCCCCATCTTTTGTCCCTCATCTCTGCACCTATGTATTCACTTTAGGGTGGTGAAGCAAGTGAGTGTGAAAGACAGCATTGTAGTAAAACAACCCAGGTCTTCTGAAAGCACATACTTCTTGTAATGAGAGCTGAAGAGCTTTTTTCATAATATTTTTGGGTTTATTTGTTTCGTGAACAGACTGTCTAAAGCAAGATTATTGATGAAGTAAGTTTTCATATTTTAGCAGGTGCAATTCCAGAAAGAAAGACTCTAGTCTGACTCACACACCCCATTTAAATGCAGCTTTCAGGGTGCTTCTGTGTCATGCAGTAGAGGAAAATGTAATTTAGGGTCAGGTTGTCGGCTGTGGCTTGGGATGTATCCTTTTTGCAGGATCTGTTTCAGCCTGGGGTCTCGTTGTCCCAGGTTTAGGCAAACCATATGCATCTGATGTGAGAATAGTGAAAGGAGCTGTGTGATGCAAAGGTGTGAAGTGTGGGCAGCTCATTCCCTGGAGAAGTTGTGAGATTTCTGTGACACCGGGCCTCTTCGCAGGGTCTGTCTGCTGTTTCCTGTGCAGTCAAGAGTAAAGCAGGATATGCTCTGGCCAGGAACTGTGACTGTCTCACATAGTGTTTCAATTTGTGCTCCTTGAGATGTGAGGGCTTGTGTGACCACTGCTTCTAATATATAACATTTAAGACCCCATGGTATGTACACATATTCTCTTCAGATTCTGCACGTCTTCTTTGCTTTTAAGTGCCCCCATGTCTTATCAGCTGTCACCCCAAAAGGCACTGCAATTACTGTGAATCACAGACAGTGTGGGCTGTGCACAGACTTTGCATAGGGGGAAGGTTGTTTTCTTACTGGAAATGCATAGAATGAGTGAATACAAATTTTGTATTCCGACATAGTTGAGGCAGAAAAGACACTGTCAGAATCATCACTTTTCACCATGTTTGTCAAGTCCTAGTGCTGTTTTCCTGGGAGCATTTAGACCTAATAAAATACTCTTACTTGTCTGTGGGTCACAAAGTCCATTTGGCAGTCACTTACCAGTATTCCTTGCGGAAAGCATGTCTTTGACTTGAAGAAAGATTGCTTCACATAGGGTTTCCCACAGTCTAATAGAATATGGGATTTTTCCATATTGGGAAATTCTGCAGAGTTATATTCCAGTTTTGGAGAGAAAGTATTTACTGACCTTTCACCTGGTAATGACAGTGTAATAGTACAATGACAGTGGTATCTGTAGCAGTATAGGCAGTATTGGTATGTCATAGTCTGCATGGTCTGCTGCAAGATATTGTGGGTTTTTTCTGTCACATAGAAGGGAAAAAAAGCCCAACAAATTGTTTTGGAAAGCTGTTTTTCAGAGATGACCGCTACTTCATTTTTCACTGTATTATTATGTGAAATTTAAGTTAATAAAATACATTATTGAGCTTCTGAAATACTTTGCATAAAACTTAACTTAGCATATACATGAAAGCAAGTTGGAAACATGCATGTTTTTATCTATATGTTTTTAATTTATGTGTCAATTTTGTGGATATAATTGGCAGTGTTGCAAAGAAGCTGAATTGGGACTGTGTCACTAGTCATTGTATATATAAAAATGGTGGAAAGTCAGCATGGTCATGAGTGCATTGTGCTTGACTCCATCTTGTACTAACTGTTTGGGGGTGTGTGGTTTGGGTTTTTAGTGGTGGTGGGTTTTTTGAAGTTGTTTTTTTTCCTCCTCCATTTTCATGTTTACCTAGAGGGGTCAGAATTTGTTTGTATGTTAATACATACTAATTTTTAACTGACCTCTTTCTTATGCAGATGGTTCTTGAATTCACAGTTGTAGTAAAACAGCTTATTCTAATTGGGAGAAAAAAATTGATTTAATTGATTCTGGAGTTTTTTTCAGAAACACACAATCTGGCAAATACAGTACCATAGTTACAGTATATTCTTACTAAGAATGTACTTCTTTAGTCCTGGATTTGTATTTAACATGACTAGTCTTAGATAATAAGATGCCTGTTGTTAATATCTTGGCACTATTTAGTATGTTTTTGTCTTGTATCATTCTGATACAAAATGGAAATATTTAACTGAAAAGGAATTGAAAAGTGTTACTGTGGAGTCCGTGACTCAAAAGTTAGTGTCTCCAAAGGGTTAGTCATTCCAAATATCACTTTGCAGACGCTCGGGATCGAAAGAGTTTATTTTTATTAACTGGTCACATTTTATGCAGTTGTAAGAATTTCTTGTTAAGGTTTTGCAGTGTGTGTGTGTATATATGTATACATATATATATATATGAATGAAGGATACCTCTTGGAGATCCATAAAGATTTCTCATTCAGGTAGTTTGTTTTACCTGGATACTAATTCTCTTTTTTGTCAATTAAATTTCTCTTATGATGTTGTGATTATCTGCTTAAAACCATAAATGTGTGCAATTTCTTTTTGTGTTTAGGTATGATGAATGGATAAAGGCAGACAAGATAGTGAGGCCGGCTGATAAAAATGTACCAAAAATTAAGCATCGAAAGAAAATAAAGGTAGTTTTTCTCCCTTTTCTCCCTTGTTCCCCCCAACTTTGGTTTGATACATACTTCAGTAATCCCTGCCTCCCTTTCTGACCTTTTGATTGGCCTACAAATGCTTGACAGAAAAAGCAACTTCATAGCCTTTTAGAAACGGATACTGTTTTCATGGAGGTTTTGGGGTTTCTCTTTGGGATGGGAAAGCTTCTCTTTCTTTCTTTCTTTCTTTCCTGTATTTTTTAATTAAATGTACTGTATGCATTTACAGAAAACAAATGAGAAGGATCCCATTTATTATCAGTGTTGGGAGCCAGCTCAGGGGGTGAAATTTGTGAGCTCCCTTATTCTGGAGAGCAAATCTATGACTAGTCTATGTGCATGGGACTTACTGCCAAGCATTTCTTCCAAAATTCATTCTTTTACAACAGATATTTAGGCTTAGGTGATGATATATTCCTTGGACTGTGAGCTGCAAGGAAGCTTTTCCTTCTGCCACAGATACTGGCACACTTCCTACCCCTTGCCCAGCACCTTCAGAACCTGACAGCTGCCCTGGCACTGCTGAACCTGGCATCCTGTGGTGCCGTTGCTCCTAGAGCACTGTCTGTGTTTGCTTTCCAGTTTGTTTTAGTATTGGCAAAGTCCCTGTAGAAAGGTCTTGACATGGAACACAGAAAGGTGTTTGTAATCTTTCAGACAAAGAGGAGAGCTTTCCTTCACAGGTTGAATGTTAAAGATAACTTAAATATTTTCTAATTGTAATCTTTGTTAAGATGTGTGCTCAAATGAAATGTTTGTTGGGTTTTTTAAAATCTTTTCTTTCACCTAGAATAAAACTGACAGAGAGAAGGAAGAGAAGTATTCTCCTAAACCCTGTAAATTGCGACGTTTGTCAAAACCCCCCTTTCACACCAGCACATCACCAGAGACTGGGTCCAAACTTGACAGCACTGAAGCCAAAAATACTGAACAAGCTCCAGTTAAATCAATAGAAATTACTTCTGTCATTAATGGGCTACAAGGTATTGTACTTTAAAGTTTTCTAATTCTGTAAGTGGCCTTTAAACAGGAGTAAATGACAGTGTAGAACAACTGATGTAACTGAACGCTTTGTGTCTGTCTGGCTAATCGTAACACCATGTTCAGAAATAACCCTTGGACAAAAACAATGTTGGCAGTTCCTGAAAACAGGTAGTGTGGATTCAGTGTGTTAACAAGTCAGTTACATCCTATGTGTTGCCATCCTCTTTTTGTCTGATCAAGAGCAAAGAATTTTTGCTTTCTATCTAATGTGTAAATTTTCAATAACTGGTTGCTTCTCTTTATCCTTAGTTTAGAGTTGCTTCTCTTTATCCTTTAGCCTCCAGAGAAAGAAATCTTATGGTGTAGGTACTTCAGGTAACCACAAATTTTTGTGGGAGTTATGTGAGTTTTATAATCTTTAAGACTAATTTGAACTTGGATGACACTGGCCACTCGGTTCTAAAATCGTAGGTGGAATAACAGTCAACATAATCTATGAAGCTTCATTTCCTTAGGAAATGAGAAACAAAAAAAGCAATTAGTGGTGACACTATTATTAGTGCTATAATTAATCTGTAATTAACTTTACAAATCAAGGAGTTATATGTATATATATATTTGAGCCAATTCCCATATTCCTCTTTGTATTCATACCTTTTCCCATTGAATTGGATTGCTGATGATTCCTTCTCCATTGTATCTTTGTTCTTCTTTTCTTAGTTTCTTTATCGCTGACCCTGAATGTTTTTGCTGTTGTCCTACACTCTTGTTGTCCATTTGTTTCTTTAAGTGATGTCCATTATTGCTTTCACTTCCTTTTTCCAGGCTGGTCATCAGGTTGGTTTGTTAGAGAGTATCCAATGTGTGTGTTGTTATTCTGTCCTTTAGACTGTGGATTTTCCAGGGAAAATGATGTCTCTGTTCTAGGCTTTGGAAGAAAGGCAGATAATGGTAGTATTTGTAACCTATAAGAAATATGTAAATGCATCTTTCAGTTCCTGGTTTGGGTAATTATGCAGAAGCTTGTATTTTATGGATTGATGCACTCTATGCTTTCTTCACCTCTTCAGAAATTCCTGGAGATATAGTGTATAATACAGAATCTCTCTATACACCTTAAGTTTTTTAACTCTTCAGGAGGTACCATTTAAGCGAGATATTGCTAAAGATTACTATAGCATGTCTTCGTATCTGTAGAGTTTTCTTGAGTTTTTTGTTGGTTTTGGGTTTTTTGGGGGGTTTTTTTGGTAATAATTCTTTGTAACCAGAATCAAGACAAACTTGTTTTGTTTTTGTTTTTCTTTTTTTTTTAATTTATTTACTTTTAATTAGCTTCTGAAAGTTCTGATGATAGTGAGCAGGAAGATGACCAAAGTGCCCCAAATGTACATGCTGATGGCAAAGAGGAATCTCAGCCTGAAGCTGTAAGCCAAGATAAAAATGAACTCCGTCTAAAAGAAGAACAGAGCGGTTCATCCCTCCCAGAAGAAACTAAAGCTCTTACAGATGCAGGAGTGCCCAAGTCAGTATCCAAGTCTCCTGAAAGACTGCGAAAAGAGATGGAAGAGTTATCTGAAGACAGTGACTCCGATGGAGAAGATGAAGCCACAAAGAAGAAAAAGGATGTAAAAAAGGAGACGGTGGATAAAACAGCAAAACCACAAGTGAAACGTGGTAAACGAAGACACTGTGTTGCAGAGGAATCTTTGAAGACAGTGTCACCTAACAGAAAGGATGAGAAGTCCAAAAACAAAGACTCCCTTAGTTTAGAAAACAGCAGTAACAGCTCCTCGGATGAAGATGAGGAAGACAAATCTAAACTGAAAATCACTCCAACTAAAAAGTACAATGGACTAGAGGAGAAAAGGAAGTCTTTACGGACAAGTACGTTCTATTCCGGATTTTCTGAAGTGGGAGAGAAAAGAATAAAGCTTCTAAATAACTCTGATGAAAGACTTCAGAACACCAGAGCAAAGGACCGAAAAGATGTCTGGTCAAGTATTCAAGGGCAATGGCCGAAGAAAACGCTGAAGGAACTGTTCTCAGACTCTGACACTGAGGCTGCTGCCTCCCCTCCACATGCTGCTGCTGAGGATGCTGCAGCAGAGGAGCAGCTTCAGACTCTTGCAGAAGAAGGTATTTCTTTGCCTAGCTGTGAACTTGAAAAATCTTTGCCAGCTAGTGTGGATGTGAAGCCTGTTGAGGAGAAACCGACTGAAGTGGGTGAGAAGAAAGTTGAATTTCCAAGCAGTGGCAGCAATTCAGTGCTAAATACTCCTCCTACAACTCCTGAGTCGCCTTCCTCTGTAACTGTAACGGAGTCCAGTAGACATCAGTCCAGTGTCACTGTCTCTGAGACGCTGCCACCAAATCAAGAAGAGATACGAAGCATCAAAAGTGAAACAGATAGCACAATAGAGGTGGACAGTGTGGCAGGGGAACTGCAAGACCTCCAGTCTGAGGGAAATATTTCTCCAACAGGTTTTGATGCCAGTGTCAGCTCCAGTAGTAGTAATCAACCAGAGCCAGAGCATGCTGAAAAAGGTAAAGGAAAGGGTAAACAGAGCTGTTCCTAACGTAACCAGGTCTCATTTTTAGCATTGCTGACGTGTTTTCATTCTGTTGTGGTTACGCTGCAGGGAAGTTAGTTGTTGGAGGAAGTAGTAGCCTGCTGTCCATTTCAAATGTGTGAAAATAGCTTAATGATTAAGTGAATAAATATGATCTGCCAAGAAGTTTATTGGCCTTCTATTAAAAAGAAAATGGTGATGGTGTCAATGAGGGATAAAGTACATAAGAATGAAGTTTGTACTAGACATGGCAAGAAAAGCCCAGAGCAAACTGTAATAGCTTGTGTAAGGCATCTTTATTGTAGCAAAATGGAAGTATTTTAAACACCCTCCTTAGAAGTAGAAGATGCTGTTTCTTGCATAAAATTTGATTCTCTGTAAGGTGTGGTTTTGGGGGGAGAAAGCCCTCTTGCTGCTAGGCTGCCTAGGCAGCCGTTTCAAATTTGTATTTTTTTAGAACATGAACTTCATAAGATTCAAGTCAAGCTGATAACAAGCATTGACCTTTTTAGCCGTGTTTCACTATCAGATGTGATTTTGCAGACTGAAGTTCCTATCTTGAAACCACTAGAGAAAAGGAGATAATAAACATGACCAACACTTGTGCACATGATGTCAGTGTACTGCTGCCTGCTTTTTAATTGTTGGCAAGATCCATAAGCTTTTTTTCTGAAAGTAGCTGGCTCTTTTGCAGTTCAACAAAAGTACAGCTACTTTCACTGTGTTGTATTGCCTGAAAATTACGAACATAAAGGAAGAAAAATCCATTTCGGCTATAATCCTGAGGTAAAAGTGGTTTCTTCATCTCAGTGGATTTCAGTTAACAATTAACTAATTTTGCTCAAAATACCCTTAAATGGTGTGACCTTCAGCATTCTGTTGGAAACGGTCTTCTGAAAATATGCAATGAATTGTGTTTCCTTAAACAAAGGAGAGAGTTTGGAAGAGGTGAATGTGTAGCCCTCAATAAATATACCTGTATTGCTTTGTTAATTATAGCTGCGTAGGTTTAGAACTTAATTTGTTTGCTTTTTTTATATGAAAGGAATTTATTACCACTTAAAAGAAGTTTTACACTTTTGTACAAGATTACTTTTACATGCATTAGACTTCAGCTTCCTCTCTGATTTTGTCAGCATGTCACCTGCTTCAGAAAATTGGGTTCCTTAATTTAAATTGTTTTATTACAGGAGTAATTTTTAATCTGTAAGTCACATAGTTGTGAAACAACATTTGAGCAACTCCTAAACCCCTCTATTTTAGCAGATGTACTAGAATTCTTTTATCTTCCTTTTATACTTTTTCCCCTTGTAGTCACAAATACCAGTAGACTTTTTTCCCTTGTTTTTTTTGTTTGCCTCCCTTTTTTTGTTGCCTTTTTTAAAACATTTTGTAAGATTTAATACTTTCAATTAACGTAACTGCTGATCACAAGTGATGGCTTCACTTCTTTTCTCACACCTTCCAAGTACAACGAACTTTTAAAAACATTTTTCAGTTCCAGTAGGTCTTGATAACTTTTTTAGTAAATGTATTCTTATTTAATTTACAGTATTAAAAAAATAATAAATCCACAAAGTTATCTGTAATCATCTTACCTGTGCACTCTATATGAAAAACCCTTGCCTTCCATTGTCTTTCACCTGCTCTTGTCAGTGTAAGTACAAAAGTGAACTGTATTAAGGATAGGCAGGAACAGTTGCATTGTTGTCTTCAGGCTTAAGTTCTGAAGTATTTTTGGCGGGGGGGGTGGTGTTTGAGACTGAGAAAAACACACAAAAGTGCAAGCATTTATTTAGTTTCGAATTCTTTTTTTTTTCTTTTCCCAATTATAGTCTGTACAGGCCAAAAAAGACTTAAAGATGCTCAAGGAGGAGGCAGCTCCTCAAAAAAGCAGAAAAGAAGCCACAAAACATCTGTGAACAACAAAAAGAAAAGTAAAACTAGTAAGTACTGCAGCTTAGTGTGAAATGAAATGTGTGAAAGTGCCGTGTCATCTGTTTGAATGACTGTAGGAGATAAAGTCTGGATATAAAAAATGTACTAGGACAAAATGTTGTCATCAGGGAGTTCTTAATACCTGTTTAAATGAAGAAACTGCTCTACCTGAATGCCACAGTGTTTTTAAATGTCTTGTATTACTTCTGGGCCTATTTGTAAGAGGTCCTTAATATTGTGTAATTCAGGAAGCCTAAGAAGAGAGAGTATTTCACACATGGCAGAACTGGGACAGGTATCTGTATCACAATAACAGCCCGTTTTAGAGGACCTGAAGGAAATTATGCTCTGTATTTTCTGCAAGATGAATTTTTAGAGGTTAATATCTCTACCCTCTAGCAAATATGAGAATAATTCCAGAAGAATATAGACTCTTGTTTTCTTCCTGTGCAGTAAATAGTGTAGCTTTTGTAGTTTTTTGTAGTTGTAGAAGCTAATTGGAATAGATACCACAGTACTGGGAAGCGTAATAAAAGCAGATGTGTTAGGGGTCATATGCACATGTGTTTGGGAGACAACAAGATCAGTTACTGCTTCATTTCACTGTTAATAAAGAATACCATAAAAGAGTCAGCTAGAGAGTGGACTGAGGAGGATAACTGTAAAAATGTAGTTAAAGGAAGGATACAAAGCACACACCATGCCTTTTTTGCCCTCTCTCCCCCACCTCCCTTCCTTCCTTCCCCTCTCTCTTTCTTCTAACAGCTTTTACAAAAAGTTTGTACTTTCTGGTCTGGTATCTGCTTTCACCCCACCTTTCCTTCATGGTCACTGATCTCCTCCTCATATTTTCTTATCCTTTTTTAATTCTATTTTTCTAGTCTCTTCCTTTTATTATCCTGATTCCTTCTCTCACCCCAGCAATTAAAGTAACAAAACAAACTGAATTTGCAGAATTAATACACCATTTTTTGCCTTGCCATTATTCCCTTAGATTTGGTGAATTTACCCCTTTCTCTCAACCTGTGTCTCCATCAGGATGCAAGCACTTCAAATCTAGAATTGTTTCTTGTACCACTTAGTCCTTGGTGTGTATGTGCTGTTTTTTCAGGCACTGCTGAATGTGATAAGAAAAGTAAATAGATAAAATATGGAGTTAGTTGTAAGCAAAATAAAATGCTTTTACCCAAATTCAGGTATACCTGTTAAACCTGCTTTTGTAGCAGCTTCAGCTCTTGCCTTTGAGTTAAACCAGCCAACACCAGCAACTCTGCAGCCGGTGGAGTTCCTTCACACTCCAGGTATCTTGGTATTCAGTTTCTCCTCTGTAGATCACCAAAGCATGAAGGCCAGGACCAAAAGAAACTTTCAGGCCTCATTTTGTCAACACCCAGGGCAGGTACAACTGAGGAATACGTTTTTCTTAATACATCAGAGTTCAACATGGTTTTAAAAACAACTCTAATGATGGAGATTCTGAAGATTTCCTAGGCATTTTATTCCATTGCTTCACTAGACTTGTGTTGAATTACAGTCTCTTTCCCCTGCTTTCACCCCAGTTTTATTTTAGTAATGCTAAAAAAAAAAAGAGTCACCCTTTCAATCATTACTCATAAACCTTGTCTTTTAGACAGATTACTTTGTTACTGTCCTCTGGGCTCTTTGATTAGAAAACTGTTCAGTTCAGCCTGTTGCTTTATAGTTAGTTTTCTCCACTTGAGTTTGAAAAAATTCTTCTGTTTTGGGTCAGCTAAAGGTATTTTCCCCAAATTAAAGAATTTTATCATCATGTCTGAGGAATTTGTAGATTATGTCACACATATTGAGATTATTGATAGTCATTTTAGTAGAGAAAAAATAGGGTGACATACAGTGAAGGAAAGGCTGATTGTTTACTCTCATTTATGCTACACATGTCCTAAAAATAGAGTCAAAGGCTTGTCTGTAATTGTTCAAAAATGAGATAGAAATTAATGTATATATTGAATACTGTATTAGAAATTGATATAAAAAATGTAAACAGGAGATGGGACATAACAGTCAATCTTGCAAACTCTTAGAAAAAGTACCGCCCCATAAGCAGACCGATGTGGTTCATTTTGGCACAAGGCTGACACATTTGAATGCCTCTTTGCCTTATTTTCTAATGTAGGCAATTTATTTATGGCTGTGGTTCTAGAGCAACAAGTGTGATGCTGTCATGAACCATTCAGAGAGCAGAGTGCACCTTGCCTCTGGGGACCTCGAGCAGTTGGTTGTATTCAAGAGTTTCCATACAAGAAGCATGTCCTGACTTCATCCCCTTATGTTTTTGCATGCACACTTTCAGCAAAATCCTTGCCAGCCTTTAGGATGGATTGTGGTGCCAGTCTGGTATTTACAGCCACCCTCTAGCTCTGTAGGATTGTGGTTCCCATAGGTCCACAGAACAGCCCTGAGTCTACCTGCACAGCAACTTAACAGGGTGGTGTTTCCAGTGCAAGGTTTCCCTTTCACAGCGTGCAACTATCAGAGGCCCCATTATATACCTGGTTTGGGGTTCTGTACTTGGGCATCAGTGATGCAGAGAGCTGTGTGCCAAGCTGCTACTCCAGGATGAATTCTGTCATTTTAGAGTTAAAGGATTTGGGTCAAATAAACTCCTGTTAAGTGAAAAATCGGTGCAGGAATAGCTTCTGATAAGCTTTGGTTTGGGCTTTGTTTTGTAACAAAGTCTTCTTGTTTCTTCAGCAAACAGCAGTGACAGTGACGAGCTATCTGCTGGTGAAAGTGTGTCCAAGTCTCAGTCAGCAAAATCGGTTTCTACTGGCATGAAATCTCACCAAACCAAATCACTCACAAGAACACAATCTCCTGGAAAATGTGGGAAAAATGGAGAGAAGGAGTCTGATCTCAAAGAACAGAATAATCGTTTGCCCAAAGTTTACAAATGGAGTTTTCAAATGTGTAAGTATTTTCTTGAAAATACACCTAGTGGCATCTTGTGGTATAGTATAAAAAGACTTTTTGAATTTTCTGTATTTTGGCCTTTTTTTTTTTTCATCCTGAGTTTGCTTAATTTTGTGGTAAATCCTCATTTCTTTTTTTGCAACTGCAGCACAGGGAACTGCCTTTATCACACTATTCCAGGACTGTTTTTAGATACGGCTCCTGAGCTGACTTGCGGTTCTTGCTGTCCTGTGCATACCTGCCATTCTGGGATGAGTGTTACCTACTGTGTGTGCTCTTCCCTTGATATTTCCTTGCTGGTTTACTCCTCGTTCTCTAGCGATCAGACACTTAGGTGATTGATTTGTAACTTTTTACCCTTCCGTTTTGCCTCAGTGACCCAGGACATGTTTACTATTTCTAATATTAAGAGCTTTCATGGTGTTTGTTTCAGTCAAGCTACAGGTACAGCTAGGGGTGAGCTAGGTGTAGCTAGAGGTTAGCAGTGTGGAAAGGATCTTGCATTTGCTTATCTGAAAAACAGATCAATGGCTTATTAAAGCCCTGATATTAGTGCAACTTATTAATTGAATCCGACCCTGATGTGGGGTTTTTTTTTTCCTCTCTAACCCTGAATCTCAGCATTACTTTACTTTTTAAGGTATTGTTCTGCTAGTACTTTTTTAAAGTCAAGTTATATTCCGTGCTCTTTAGGAGTGTGTAATGTAAAAGGTCTTTATTGTCACTTACTGGCCTGTTGAGACTCACTGAATGCTTTCCAGGTGCAACACGTTCAAAGGGTTTTTGCTCCTTCCTTTCTTTCTACCTTGGCTACATTCCATATACTAAAGTTGCTTGGCAGAAGGTGGTCTATGGAGTGCTGTTTGACACATTTCCTGCTGTTGCAGAGTCAAAGACACTTGCAGTGTCTCTGAGCTTTCTTCATTTTCGCACAGCCTAACACAGTTGTGGCTCTTGGTCCCTGGGTGCTACCTTCATTGTAGGTTGATTGAGTGCATTCTGCACCCCACAGAGTAGTTTAAATGATTCTTCAATGTATTTGAATTGAGTTGCTCCAGTGCGGCTGCCCTGGACTGAACTGAGAATTTCTCCTGCTAGTGCCGCCCACAGCTGTGTGCCATGCTGTGGAGAGCTCCCAGCTGGAAACAGCAAGGGAGCTCCATGGCAGCTCCTGTGCTGGCTGTGTCCAGCAAGGAGGGTCCCGTATGGTTATACCTTACAGCCCATAGTCCATGGACTCTATTAGAACCAGCCCACGGCTGTTCAGATTCCTGTTGTAACCTGCTTGTTCTGTCACAACCAGGACAAGCCGGGCCTGCTGTGTCCTGGGCCAAACCGAGCTCTAGCAAGGACTGAAAACAACAGGCTCAGAGCTAGTTTTGACCCTTACGTTTTCACCAGTTGTCTTAATTTTGTTTTGTTTTCCTTCCTATGGGGAGTGGAACGCATTTTTTTCCTCTTCCTTAAAAAAACCCAAAAAAGTGTATGATGGTGTCTTGTAAAAAATAATTAAAAACATGAACAAATTTGTGGTAACAAACAGCAGCTGCTGCTGTTGCTGTGTTTCTTAGCTTTGCTGTCTGGTACCTCAAAGCACATCACTAAGATTTGAGTACTTCCCACTTCAGTGACATTCAGAAGTGTTTGGAAATGCTTAAAAATAAGCAATAATTAACAAAGATTGTTTAACTTGTAGCTGACTTGGAAAATTTGACTAGCGCTGAGCGCATAACAGTTCTCCAAGAGAAATTGCAAGAAATCAGGAAACATTACCTGTCCTTGAAATCTGAGGTGGCTTCCATTGACCGAAGAAGAAAGCGCTTAAAGAAAAAAGAGCGGGAAAGTAAGTGCTGGGAATGAAATTCTACTTTTAGAGGGCTAAATTGCATGTCATGTTATTAAGGTGCTAACAAGATTGGATAATTTACAGGGAAACGTGTGCCATTAGGAGTGTGCGTTTGTTTGGTTTTCGGGAAATGCTGGGTGCAGTTATTTTATGACTTGAGAAGGTAGGGATTACATACCCAGTGACTATGTTAGGGAGCATTAACAAGGCATGCCATCTATTTAATGCTGTTACGGCAGAACTACTATACACGAAGAAACCCAGAAATATAAACTTTTCTATAAGGGTATGAATAACTTTTCTTCAAGTTATAGATAAATTTACTGTAGTATTGCTTGTGGGCCTAGTTAATGCTTTGCCCTTAGGATAAGGAGTTTATTCCATGAGTTTAAGGGAGACCAATCAAATTGCTTATCTTTCTGAAGCTGCTGCACCTATTGCTGTAGGGAATGTTCTAGTGTGCCTGCTTCTAGGAATGCTAAAAGGATCATTTTCTCAGTGTGAGAAATGGTACATGTAGTAAGGTTTTTATAACTGCAGCCATCACATGGGAATTGCAGTTGCTGCTCGGTTGCCAGAGCAGGGTGTATGTGCAGATTAAGTGCTGATTCCCACAGGAAAGAAAGGGAACAGTTGACTGTGCTGGTAGGTCAGGAATGAGCTCTGGCTGGGCCCTTGATCTGGGTGGTTGATGAACCAGGGCTACAAGGGTTAAAAATGCTTTACTGCCTTGCACACAGCTGAGTATGTCTGTCAGGGTATTTCCTGCTAGGAAACTAGGGAATAGAGGCTTTTTATTTGCTAGGCATTAGTTGCTGGAGGCAGCATATACCAATGCTTGTTGTTGAATAGGAAAACATTTTTATTGCTTGATTTACAAATCTGTATAACCTGTGTTTTCCTGTGTAGGTGCTGCTACTACATCATCTTCCTCCTCATCACCTTCCTCTAGTTCCATTACGGCTGCAGTTATGTTAACGTTAGCAGAACCTTCTATGTCGAGTTCGTCACAGAATGGAATGTCAGTTGAGTGCAGGTGACAGCAGGACTTGCCAAAGCACTTTGCACTTAATGGCTGCTGAGGGCCACTCTTTTTTTTTTTTCTTTTTTCCTTTTTTTTTTTTTATACTGCACAGTGGCACAAAATTCAGACAAGCACTATTTTATATTTAAAGTTGTTTCTTGACAAGCTAACTTTGCACTTAAGTGCACTTTTATGAAGAAAAAGTACAACAAACTGCTTTTCCTCAAGCAATAATTGTTTCCAACTTGTCTGGGAATTGTAAGTCTAGTGACTCGAAGGCCTTCCACTGTGGCAAATGGAGGCTGTTCACTGCCTGTAGAGACAGGACAATAAGCATATAGTTGTTGGGGTGATCTAAATCAATGTGGTAAGGCTTACTGTATTCCCTGGTATTTTGTTAAAGCTGGAACATTTGATATTTTTCCATTTATTTATGACAAATATTGAAAATATTTTCATTTGTACAAGCTAATTGTTTTTTAACTGCTAAGTCACCTTATAGTGGCTTTAATTGTATACGTCAAGCACATCTATTCAAAACCTGCAGTTAGTAGGATGTTTGACATCAGTCCTGACAACCAAATATGAGGATTCCTTTAAAAAAAAAAAAAAAGAAAAAAAAAAGACTGACTAATGTTTACAGGTTTGAATTAGGCTTAAAGAGGTTACTCTGGGTTTTAAGAACCCGTTAATTGGAATGAAACTACTGTACTTTGCCATTTTTCTATAAAACAGTATTTTTTTTTAATTTTGATAAAATACATTATGAAAAAGAAAGAAAATGGCTAACAAACTGTATTAAATCTTAATGTATAAAGATTGTATTCAGCCAGTTTAAAGTGTATATTTATTCATAATGGATTATAACAGGTATATTTTTGTGTTTTCTTGTAAATGTTTCTTTTCCCCTTAAAGCAACAAATATTTCATTTGTAATGCTTATTTTATTACGAGTTTCAAGGAGAGGACTTCAAGAGGGAGTAAGGTGTGAGGTTATAATTTGTGGTTGCTGATACCAACACTGCCACAAAAGGGTAATTGTTTTTAAAATAACTAGCTAGCCGAGTGGTAGATGTTTAATTTTTTAAATGCCTTGTACAAATTCCAAAACCAACTTCAAAATGTTTTCACTTGTATTGATTTTATGTTGAATGGATCCCAAGCTCTCTCCTGTTAATTCTATACCTTTGTAAGACATTTGTATATTGCGGAAGTGTTCATTCAAGCTATTTAATACCTGGCACTGTTAATACACAGTACTTTATTGTACAGATTGTTTTACTGTTTTAATTGTAGTTCTGTGTACTTCTTTTGCCTGGGGAAATAGGGGCTGGCATGTTTTTCTTTGTTTTCTGGCAATACAACATGTAAGAATTCAATGCATTTTGTTTGTAGATGCTAGAGTGTCAGAATCCTTTTCATTTGACTTTTCTAAGAAAAGCATTTTCAGTCTTCGTAGTGTGCGCTTAAGGTTATAACTGATTTTATTGAAAATGGTTTCCAAGTATTCAGAATTGTACAGGACTGTAAAAATTTGTTGACAGACATTGAAGGAAAAGCTTATAGAAAAAAGCTATAAAATATATATTAGGTTCTGCAGAAAATGGAGAGTTATGTAATATATTGTACAAATGTAAGCAAAGGCCTCTGAAATAAAATGCCATAGTTTGTGAATCCCTGATTTTGTTTCTAACAGTTTAATTAAGCAACTGTAGTGTTCATGAAAATTAATGTCAAGCTGCAGAATCAGTTTAGCAAATGATCTTTGATGTGCTGTGTAAACATATAAAGATACATTAGAGCAGATGTATTGGCTAATTTTCCTCTTGGCAATTAATTCAAATACATCCTCTTTTTCAGCAGAAAGCAAAAGCATGGCCCATCATGAAGGCACTGCCTGTTGAAACAAACTGCTGGCTACAGTTCAGTTAACCAAAATACTGTTACACCTGCAAAATGACAGATTACTGATGAGACTGAACAGGAGCAAACAATGATAAATAACTTTTGGAAACATTGACTGTGTTAAGAACTACCAGTGATCTCACAGTGACAGGAGTAATTCTAATAATTTCAACGGGGTTACTCAGAGGGTATTTTCATCTGTTTAAGTTGTGTGGAATCAAAGTTATAATAGTTCAGTTCTGCTTTTCAGTCTCAGGCATAACAGGTATTGATGTAACTGGGAACTACATCTGGGCAAGCAAGAGCAAATTCACCACTCACTACTAGTTCTTGATCAGCTCTCAGTTTCAGTGCCAACATATTTGTTTTGATGTGACAATTACTGACTTTGTGGTGGTGGGGGGGGTTAATTTGTTTACCTGTTTAAAACAGGGATCATTAATCACCTTCCTGCTCCCAAATGGGGTTTTTGCATTAGTAGGATTTTTGCTTTTCCTCAATACAGAGATTACTTATTTTTTTATTGTACTTCTCAGGCAGTTTGATGGCTAGTCAAACATTTTGTTCTGCACGTTTTACACTGCACCTCTTCTGTGAAGTGTGTCTGTAAATGGTACTCTCCAGGTTCATAGAACCACTTGTGTCCCAGTGGTTACAAAGGAAGGTACCTTTGGCAATCTGTTAGCCAGGCAGTTTTACCCCATGTTCCAGTGGGTCAAACCTAAGCTGCTTTTCAGGGTATGTACTGTAATGCAGTTTTACAAGTGGGTGAGTTCCCTGCCTGGCATGTGCACTCTGCTTGCAGCCGAGAAACTTTACCTCTCGCAGTGCCTGCTGGGCTCTTCCCTTGCTCCGAGTGCCTGCTCGGACAACAGCCTGAGAGGCAAAACGAGACAAACTACCCCTAGTTTATCCTTCAAATTTTGGCTGAGCAACAGACTCAGTTTTGTGTGTCTCACAATTGATGATGTAGGGAATAGCTGAGATTGGCGTATGCCGAGAGAAAACGTGCCTTGCTTGAAGGCTCTGCATTGCTCCCACCTCCCTTAATTTGCAGTCTCCACTGTTGCCTGTACGTACTTGTGACTGGGTAGTTCCCATCATGCTGTGAAATTTCCTGCTCTGTGGCAGAGTTCCTGGAGGCTCTGGGTCTCTTGCTGAGCTTCACTGAGTCTCTGAAACGTACCAGCAGAATGCTTGTCCAGTGTCATGTGGATGCGTTATGGTGGCTGAGTCTCTTCTGTTTCACCTGTGTCACCTGCAGTGCTGCGCCTCTGTGTGAAGGCAGATTAAAAAAAGCCTCTTAAAAGTCATGCAGCAGCCACTTGCCCATTCTTAAGAATATGTGTATTCTCTTGGGCTGACCCCATCTATGAGGGTCCCTACCTTTCCCAGCATTCAGAGGAGAAGGCAGGGGCTACCTGGTGCACATGTCAAGACTAATGCTTTCCCTTTATTCCACAGCTGCATTACTTGTTTTGCCTTCAAGATTTGTGCCAACAAAGTTGCTAATGCTGGCAGCAGAAAAACTCCATCAAACATGTAACATGACAGCCCAAGAGCTAGCCTGTTTGCTTCAGCTCCCCTTGGATCTGAGGATCGTGGGCAATCAGTGAGATAGCCCTGTCACATGCTGATCAGAGATTCAGATTCAATGAGGTTGGAAAAGACTTCTCACATCGAGTCCAACCCATGACCAAACACCACATCAGCTAGACCATGACACTAAATGCTCCATGTAGTCTTTCGGTAAACAGCTCCAGGGATGGTGACTCCACCACCTTCCTGGGCAGCCCATTCCAATGTCTAATCACTCTTTCTGCGAAGAAATTCTTCCAGACGTCAAACCTAAACCTCCCGTGGTGCAGCGTAAGACTACGTCCCTCTCGTCCTGATGTTGGGTGTTTCTACGTTGCCACCTCGCCCACGCAGAGCTCGACCGAACGAGCACACACGAGACACCACCGCGTCGCGGCTGCGAGAGGCTCCGGGCGGGGCGCGGGACAGGTCCCGGGCGAGCGGAGGGATGGGAGGGGGCGCTCGGGCACGGATGTCCCGGGGCGCTGCGGGGCCGGGGCCGGGAACACGCCCGGCCCTCCCTGCGCGTCGGAAGTGACGCGGGCCGAGCCCGTTCCCGCCCAGCTCCGCGTCCGCCATGCGGGTCCGCAGGGGCG